>QPKB01000004.1:52533597-52554385 GCA_003546025.1 Camphora micrantha | reverse complement strand
GCTTATTGGCTCGGGTTAAAGAGGCTTCGATCCCAAACTAGTCACACAACTTTTTATTCTTTTCAAGACTTATAACTAAACACTTTTTTTTACGATCCCCAACAATAGGCAGCCATTTCCATATGCCCGAATTAATTCAACGATTTATGGCTGATCAAACCACCCAGATGAACCAGGAAACTGTGAAACTAAGGGTCGGTTTTCCATCATATTTTCAATCCAATAGTCAAAGAAAACATAAATCATAGCTTCACATTCAAAAACATTGAAAACGTATACAAACTGTGTAAAAGTGTTGGATCAAATTTCAGCACTTTTCCAAAAATCCTTTCCTTAAACAAAACAGTGAACCATTATATTTTTTTTTCCTCACCCAAAGCTTCAAAAATTCCAAAATTCGAGTGAACTTCATTTTAAAAAAATTCTCTTAAAATTTCCTTTTTCTTTCAAAAACTCTAAAACCAATAGAAATAGCAAAATTTTTGAAAAATTTAGATTTTTTTTCCTAAAAAAAACTAAAACCCAAATACAAATGTGTAGAAATTCTTTCTAACAACAGACAAGTGTGCTTGTCCCCACGCCCCAACCTAGCATGAACATCGTCCTCGATGTTAAAATGAATGAAATGAAATGAAACTTATAAAACATGAGGATTAAAAGTATCGGAGGGTAAAGTGAAGAAGTCACCTGAGAATTTGAAACTTTTCAGAAACCCTGTCCATAGTTAGACAAAACACATAAAAAACTAACAAGAAACAGAAAAATAGAAGCTAAACTACTGGATACTCAACAAGGAATCCACCTAGATCCCAAACAAAATTTTCCTCTACACATTGGACAAAGACCAAATGAAAATTTTCAGTAATTTGGACCTCACATTTCTTGTCCAATGGTGAGAAGGTAACCACCATTAAAGTCTCTTCCTTTAAAAATGAACCATGTAAGTCTGAAGGAAGAGATTGCATAGATGAGCTCGGTTGTTCAAGTGATTCCCATGCATGTAATTCCTCAGAATTGAATTTCTCAAATTCTTCTAGCACGGGTGCGGAACATGCGGTGGCAATGTCAACATTTGAATGTTTGGAGGGATCCACGCATAATTTGGAGAATTCAGACTCGAACGTCTGAAGAAGGCCATTTAATTTTCCTCAAATTTGGCAACAGGGTCCTCCTTAGGGCCCACATTGAACATATTTTCTATTTCCCATAACGATTGATCATTAAAAGCTAGGGAATGAGTAAGGCATGAGTCCAATGATTTCAAATTATCAGAGTCGAGAATTTGAAAAACATCCACGAAAGTTTCAATCCCATCAAGAGGATCAAAATGTATAATTTTTATTTCCTTTAAAACTGGAACATCAAATTCTTGGAAATCAACAACACTTGAATCCATTGTTGGGAAATAATCAGAATCTAAGAGGGACTCCTGGGAATCTTTATCCAAAATCTCCTAGTGGGACCGTCTCAACCGTTGGGGAAAAAGGATTGTCGGCTTATATGGTTCAGAGTTAAATTGTTTTTTAATCATACCCCCAGCACTACTCTCATCTCCACCCTCAGATATGGATTATGCATTTTTGTGATCCAGTTATAAAAAGTGGTCAAGGTTTTTCGGATCATCTATTTGAATATCATTTTCACTACTAAGGGTGACGTCCTCTTGTATCATATGGCAAATTGAAGCTGTCAAGTCTCGTAGTTCTTGCTTGATGGTTTGATTGAATTCATTTTGGCTCTTAATAAATTCATTTTGATTCTGAATAAATTTAGTGATCATATCCTCCAAAGACGTCCAACGGTGTGGTGGGGGTACATATGAGCACTCGAATGGTGTTTCATATGACCATTCAATTGATGGGGATACATATGTTGAATCCTACACATATGACCTATCCGGAGTAGGTTCTTGGGGGAGATTGGAAAATTCATCCATGTGCCCATCTTCCCAGCTATAATCATAATGATCATCCCATTGTGGACTATGCATGTTACCTATGTTATTGGAACAAGGCCATTGATATGCGTTGGCTTCATCCTCGATTTCTCACAACACCTCTGTGTAATAATTGAATATTGTTGGACAAGTCCATGAACATTGGGTCTTGTATCCACATCCTCCCCACACGTTCATAGATGAAGAAAAGACCTTTTGGATTGGTCATCTTTCATTACTTGCCAATTTGGCTGGAGATTATCCTGTAGGCCTTTAGACGGTTGGGTCCCACTCAAATTCTTGTATCTTAATTTCATATTCCATGGTGTCATTAGATGAACCTGAATATTTTGAGAAATTAAGATTTCCAAGTGCCATGTTGGTTTGCAATTCCTTCTCTTGGAACATGGTTCAATTATGGAATCAAGAGAGGGTGGCCAAATTTTTTTTTATTTTTTTATTTTAAAAAATTAAATGAAAAACAACTAACCTAGAACAAACACCTAATCACTCTTAAGGTTGTAGAGTACACCTAGGCCTCCAATCCGGGCCGATGAAACCAACCCAGCTAGGTAAGCCCCAAGGTCAGTGGTGGGGTCACAACGGTCCCACTTAAAAACCACTTTTCTTGAACATAAAATGTTTTCTGTTAATGGGACAAGGCTTTCCTTGATACTGAGGTGATCAAGGAGTGCAATTGGCGTAGCCTGGAGTAGACATTCCTTCCATTAGAGTGTCCTACCAAAAATAAATCCTAAATAATAAATAAATAAAAAGTTGGAAAATTTTGGTAACTTTTTGGAATTTTCTAAAAATCAATGATGCAAGTTGCTAACATTCCATGCACTTTCCTATTCCAAATTAGGGCAGTTTGTCATTCAATGCATGCACCTCCTATATTATAGAAAGATGCCAAAAATATCACACCCATAAAGCAATGTAAATGATAAAATTAGAAAAGTTACCTTATATGGCGCTTCCCGGAAACGGCGCGAAAAACTTGATCGAGCCCCAAGTGCATAGTCGCGATGTAGTAATAATCTGGTGAGACCAGGTTGATCCACATGGAGCAATGTTGATTAAGAAACTTTCCAACTTTAACCTGTCCTAATTTAGAAACTAAATCTAACCTAATAAAGAAACTAATCAAATTACAAGAAAATTCCTAAAAACTGAAAATTAACAATTACAACTTTCCAAATAAAAAAATAAATCTAAGCTAAGTAAAGAAACCTAGTTTATTCAACCATATTCTAACTATAACCTGCAAAAGTAACAAACTCGTCAAAACAACCAATTTAATATAAGATAATTCAAAACAAAACTCCCAAAAATAAGTTACAATGCAAATGTGAATGATTTATGAGATCCTATATGAAAAAAATGCAATGCTAGACAAGTTCCTAAAAATCTTATGCATGCTGAAAAATTCCAGGTATGGAAACTATTGCACAGGCCCAATTTTGCTGGACTGTACGTACGACTTGTCTAGAATTATTTAAACCTAAATCTAATGGCTGGAGTCAATACTCTGATGATGCATTAACATAACAGAAAAATATGAATCGAAAAAAGACATAAAACGAAAAAGATATAATCACCTAAAGATGCCTAGTTGAACCAGTTATGCTGCTGAAATCTAGTACAACCTTGTTGGGTACCCCTGTTTGTGCCTCTGGTTGACACGGTTTCCAAGGTTATCTTTAGCTGAAATTTTGGGGTTTCAAAGTCCTTTTCCTTTACTTTAATTTTTCTAAATTTCAAGACAAAGCAATCACGTTTGCCTGGTTTTCAACTCGGGCACTTTTCCAACATAGTCGGGTCAAATCTGTTGAAACTATGCAGAATTTTTCACTATTCACATACCAAGTCCGAATTTAGTCTTTCTAATCAGTCAATAGTCTTTGGTTTCCAGCAACCAAACACAAGTTTAAATGAAATTCCTAAACCAAATGCATGCAATGGGTACTTTCCAACCATAGACCATGAAAAGACATATAATGAAAGTTTCTACTAAACCTAAGAAGATGCAGTTCTAAACTTCTAAATCAGAAAAGTATCTACATAAACATTCAAGTAAATAACTAAAAATAAAAAAATAAGAATGGTGGTAAAAAAGTAAAGCGGGAAATTATACCCCCAAGATCTAAAAACTTGACATAGGTCTAAGCATTGAAAATACGGCTGTGTAGTTCTTCTCCTCTCTTCTCAGAGTAGGGAAAGATGCAAGTGACCTTAGAATTACGTGATTTCTCTCGACTCTGATTCACCTCTTTTATTTTCAATCCCTAGATCTAAGCATATGATATATCGTCTCCAATCATAACATATCAAAGATACTAGACAAGGAAAACATAAATCACTTACTCTAAGAAGAACTTGAGCACGCAGAATCAATCAAAGTTGTCTCTTATTTCTTGATCTTGAAGTACAAAAAATTAATGTTCTTATCACCTTTTTCATTCTCTCAACATGGCCTCTTAACCTATGTCTAAAGAATTAGAAGAAAGAAGAAAGGGACTTAGAGAGAGAAAGGAGTGGAGTGGAGTGGAATGGAATGGAGGGAGGGAGAGAGAGAGAGAGAGCGCCTCCAAAGTGATCCCCCAAGGTGATGGACCTCTAGCACCTCCTCATGGGCTGATTTTATTGTATGTGATGCCTCCTCTTTTGCTAAGAATCTCCTCTCTTTTAGGGACTTGTTTCCTAATGTGTAGAGATTTCTTGCTTAGGCCTCAAGTTAGGCTTCACACTTGCAATGAATTTGAATTGTTTAGAGTCCCTTGCCAAATTGATTGTCTTGGAGAACAAGACTTTCCTTAGAGCTTCCTAGAATTTCTCTCAAAGTTTGCTTTATGATGCGAAGAGGAAACTTGCCAAAAATTGAGATTTCTTGCAATTCCCGCCTAAAAGTGTAGCAGACAACTTCTTGAGGTCATATCTCTCTCAATAGAGCTCTGATTTACGCAATCTTGGACTCCACGAATATCTACTCAAAAAGAGCTTTCCAACGGTGGCTAGATTGTGCCGATCCAACACTCGGTTTGAGAATTATGGCCATTTTAATTTACTTCCCCTGAAAAATCAGGGAACAATTGTGCACAAATGGAAGCTTCTATGTTGGCAAGCAATGGGGTGTGTGGGACCCATGTTGGACGTCCAAGGAATGCTTGGACTCTTTCCTTGCTTGCTTATTTGACTTTTCTTTTACCTCTCTTCTCAAATTTCATCAATGTGGGTCCCATGTTGATTTCTCCTACAAATTGAAATAAATAAATTTAACATTAATTATGTGTAAGAAAATAAACATGAATCATTCATGGGACCCTACATGCCTAATGATGCAACCAAATGACAAACTTTCCAAAAATAGCACATGGTGCCAAAAATAATAGGTATACATTGATGATTCCAAAAAAAAAAAAAAAAAAAAGAAAAAAAGAAAAAAAAAACTGATTTTGGGGTGATAAATGAGATGAAAAATTTTAATTTCATAGAAGTCATGCAATTCAATGAATTTTGACCAATTCTAGCCATTTTCCCAAAAGTATCCCCAAATACAGGTAATCATGAAATTAATTGCAATTCTATGTAATTAAACATAATTAAGTCCACAAATACTCATGAAATGATGACCTAATGACCTAATTTTGTGGACTTATCACCCTCTTAGAGAACTTCTCAAGGAAGATGGCGGGATCTCGAAGTAGAAGAAAAGCCCTAGCACTCTAGTACGAAACCAAAGGAAAGAGTGAAGGAAGAGAGAGAAGAACTTGAGGGATTATTGTGTGTAGAGATCTCTATTTTCTCCTCTTATTTATAGTTTATGGAGCACCTCCCCTTTGTCCAAGATTAGAAGTCTTAATTCTATTCTTAGAAATGTGTCATACTCTTCCTTCCTTTAAGAGTTTCAACTCGATTAGTAACCTTCTCTTATTGGGGCTAGCATGGGGACCACTAAGAATTCCTTAGAATCTGGCTCCAACTTGGAATCTAGACCCCACATCTCATGTAAACTCCGGACCCACAATTAATTGCAAATAAGTTCACTAAATAAATGCAATTGCACTCCAGTCTTAGGAATAATTACAAAAAGACCATAAGCTTCTCAATTACTGCAAGTAGGCCCCTTCATCAATTATATCCATGTATCTATTGGAATTAATCTTTCCAACCAAATTGGATCCACATCTTATTATCCTCGTGACCCAATTAATCATAGTAATCATCAGTACCATCCAATTAACTCTTAATTGAGATGGGTGCGCACTTACCAATGATAAATTTCATTAATTGGCACAAGGGGATATTTCTCTCTTAGATAATAGATTCCATCTTAAAAATTATATGTTTCCACAATCCCACTACCATATACCCAAGACACCAAGGTGTTGACCTACAATTGGCCTCACTCATTGGTGACTCAAAGTAAATGCATAGCAGAAACTTGAGTCCTTTAATCTCTCAAGATTAAGAGACTATTGCTTGAGAGCAATCATTAAATCAAAAACAGATTTGCATAAGGTACTACTATGGTCCTTCAGTACATCCAATGTACTAGCACAATCAATCCAGAGTCTTACACTCTGATGGTTGAGACAAAACCATATTGTCTCATAGTGACTGAGGCGCTACAACCTCAGATGAGCTGCCTAGTCTAATCATTGGCTGTGAGAATACTTTAAATATAAGATATGTGATCCATGTCTCATGTATGTGAAACTCATTCATGCACATGACATCTAATACACTTGTGGGCTGCAGGTCATCTCAAGAACCACCATGTCATTTTGTATTAATTATGCGCAAACATATAAAAGAATACCATTCATCACATGAATAAAGCATGAAAATATAAATTAATTGATAAAATAAATCAATTTATTCGAATCATCCACTGGATTGAGGATATACAATCTAACAAGTTTCTCATAAGCTTGACCTCAAGGCTTGCTTATCTTATGGAAAGTGTCTTATAATACATTCCTATTTTATCAGCACTTAACAATATTTATTGATGAAAATTTTGTAGACCAATTACACAATTAGGCATTCTTAGTCTGATCACCTTCTGAAGGTGAAGCACTTGTAATCGCCACATCTGAAGCACGATTTGTGGCACTGTAGCCCCCGTCAATCACAAGATTGAGACCACTTATGTACTTAGATTCATCGCTTGCCAAATAAAGTGCGGCCTCAGCTACATCCTCAGTCTTGAGTGTTACTCCTTTCAAAGTTGCCGTGCAACACATGAACTTCTCAAATTCACACTCATCCATCGCCAACATCTTCATTGCCATCGGTGTTACAACTCCGCGAGGAGAGATGCAATTGACTCTAATACCAAATTCACCCAACTCAACACATAAGTTCTTGGTGAGGCCAACTACCGCATGCTTGGAGCTCACATAGGCATGCCACCCGCCTTTGCAAGTAACGGATGCAATGCTAGCGGTGAAGATTATGCACCCCTTCCTCACTGGTATCATCACCCTTGCTGCATGCTTGGCACCCAAGAAGGCACCGAAGACATTGACATTGTAAACCTTCTCAAAGTCATTTTTATCAACATCCAAGATTGATGATTTCTTGTCACCACTGATGGCTGCATTGTTGAACATTATGTCAAGCTTACCAAACTTGGATACAACACAATCAACAGTGTCGCGGATGTCTTCTTCTTTAGTGACATCACAGTGTATGAAGTGAACACATTCATCTGAGCCTATCTCATTGCAGATTGAATGGCCTAGTTCATCTTGGACATCGGCAATGATGACCTTCGCTCCATGGCGTATGAATAGTCTAACTATGCTTGCACCAATCCCGCTTGCACCTCCGGTTATTAGTGCCACCTTCCCCTCTAACCTGTAAACACTAACCACGTGATTTTTCTTTGTGTAATTGAAAGAACCCTTGACCACAATACTGCAGCCTGTGGCATAGTAGTTAGTGCATGAGAGTTTAAATTCTTAGAAAAGTTACGTTTCTTTAAGGGGCAAATTGGATATTAGTAGATAGGAATTGGATAGGAATTCATTGTCAATGACCTCCACTAAGGAAAATAGAAAAGGTGAAGTGTGACTGACATAATGTGAGGGGTGAATGATATAAGATAGCAATATAGATGTGACCTTGATTTTGGTCAGGTTTTAATTACAAGGGTGATGGCTGAGTGTTCATTTCTAATCTTCCCTTGATTCGCTATCCACTTAAAGGGATGTTATTTAACAGTCATTTTTGTATGTTCATCCTGAATCTTCATGTTTAACCACTTATGGTATGAAATTCAAAGTAGTCTATTTCTCTGCACTCCATACATACAAACTGGCCTTCTATTTTGTGTTTTTGTGTGCTGGTAAGTTCTTCTGGACCTCTCGCTTGTCTTAATTGGAGAATATCTCCATATCTAAATAAGTTCATGTTTAGAAAGCAAATATAATCACTGGAGAAAGGAACTAAGCCACCCAAAAGGTGCAATTAGGATAATGTGTTATACATACGCTAGAGCAGGAGGCACTAAATTAACCCGATCAAATGGCTGAATTTTTTATAGAACATATATAATCACAAGAACATGAGGCTCAGGGACGTCTGTGTGTGAGGGTGCACGAGTTAAAATTCCAATGTAGTAAAGAAGGAACAAAAAAAAAGGGCCAAGAGAATTAAAAACCTGTCAACTGATTTTTTTTTTTTTTTTTTTTTTTTTTTTTCAGATTTACAGATCTACCCTAGACCAAAGGCTTAAGTAACCCCCAATCAAATGGATGGATTTATGTAGAAAGAATGCATATTTGCTGGACCCATGAGGCCAAAGTTCAACCCGGTCAAATGGGTTTTCCTTTTTTTCTGAAAGCTTACAGAGTCACTAAACAGACCCAAGAAGCTTTTAGCAACTCCAGTCAGATGAGTGTTTCTCTGTAAAAGCATCCATAATCACATGACCGTAGATGTCTAGGCAAACCCAACCAAATGGGTGATTTTGTGGAAAGAATAAATAATCAGTAAATCAAGATGATTGTACTGTAATCCCAACCAAATGGGTGTTCTTTTTTTGTAAAAGCATCCATAAAATATAACCACCAGTTCCAAACTGCCCAAGGAGCCCGAGTCAACCTGAATCAAACAGGTGATCTGTTTCTATGAAAGAAACATAAACACTAGACTAGAGGCCCGAAACATCCGAACAAATAGGTGATATTTGAAGAAAGCTAGGGGAGGGAGTTTTGGAAAACATGAAACAATATTTGATCTACTAACCTTTTAGCAGTTGGGCCTTGCAGATTGCTGCTCATCTTTACACCAGGTAGAGTTGCAGAAATTGGGGATCTATGCGTATAAAGTCTCCATATGCACTTCTTTGTCACAAGACAACCAGAGTGAGTCCCAGTCTCGTTATTTTAGCTTGAAAGTGACCAATAACAGATAGCACGGTTTTAACCCCAAAAAAAGTGCGGATTTTTTTTGGGATTTTCCCACTAGTTTAGGACTGTATCGTGACGATCACTAGGGAATGCAATTTGGGAAAGAACCTATACTGTATGTGGGTAATGCACTCTAACCCAAACCCTATTTCACCCAACTTGGAATTTGGGTTAATTCTGGTTGAATCGGTCAGGTTGGATACCCAATTTTTGGGCCAGGTTTGCTTTTCAAAGGGCTAGATGTAGAAAATCTATGTGGTTTTATTTTTTAAATACAATGTAGTGTGTATATTATGTGCTATACAATGTACTCGTATTCTTTTAGACAAGATTTGGGTATCTGAAGCTCAAACTCGAACGCAACCCAAATTCTGTTCAGGTATCAAAATCAGGCCCAAGCTTGACAAAAGTCCAAACATGCTGTTCAACCTCTTCGTAGGGGTATAAAGGATTGGTAGAGCGCTGCAATGCTCGTCGTAGTGGGATAAAAAAGGATTTTTAGATAATACTTGAATGGGCTTCTACAAAGTAGGCAATATCCACCATTGGATTAAATCCAGAACAAGATGCAATCTATTTAAGTGTTCCAACTTCAGACCCTAATTTTAAGTGTAAAACTGGCAACTTTGGCAAATGGATCCACAGACTATGGTCCTTGATGATGTATATATATATATAAATATATATATATATATATATTTGTCTTTCTACCTTCTCAAAACAGATTTCATTATTATTCAATGAGAAGAATGAAGATAAGGGGATGAAAGAAGTCAGTAAGAAACGCCAAGAAATCCAGCGGGGGATGTGACCCACCATCCATCAATCACCATTTATAAGCTATCTGGAATATTCCTCCTCTGCATCCAATTTTCCCAGGATGGCTTCACTGATGATCTATCCTGCTGTGAGTTCCACTCTACAATTTTGCACTTTAAAGGCAAATCGTTTATTTATTTATTTTTCAGGAGCGAGTACATAAGATTTTCCCACACCCTTGGGTTAAGGTCCAATGAAATTTACACAAAAGTCTTTTTTGGGGTTTTTACCAACTAATTAAGCTTATAGTGCCATTAATCAATTGCACAAAGAATAACAAGAAAATGACGATTTAGTGGTTCGTGAATTTTTTTATTACCATTTTGCCCCCCTATTGATGATATCATGAAGTAACAAATAATAACAAGAAAATGACGATTTAGCGGTTCGTGCTTTTTTTTATAACCATTTTGCCCCGCTATTGATGATATCATGAACTAACGATGATATCATCAACATGCCATTCGTGGAAAAATCCCAAATCGACCATAACTCAATTTGTCTTCCTTCCCGAGTTGCAATTTTCATAGATGAAGAGAACTTGAGTACTTGGTGATTGCAGGTGTGACTCATTTCTTCTCCTTTATTCTTTCTTGCATGAAACACCAAACCGACGAGAGCTTGAGTACTTGGTGATTACAAGTATGACTCATTTCTTCTTCTTTATTTTTTCTTCCATAACTCATTCCTTTTCAATTTTAGGAAGCTTTGGATCTGATTTTTTGCATCCATGCTGTTGGTATCCTTGTGCATTAAAGCACATGTATTTTACCTTTCTTTATTCTCGAGAGTCCCATATCGGTTGAGGAGAACTTTTTAGTGTCATTTATTAATATTTACACACAATGCTATGGTATAAGTCTCGAGAGAAGGTTTAGGTAGTGGTGACCACACACTTCTCACATGCGGATGTGCCATCCGTCTTGTCGGGTCATGCGTG
The DNA here is from genome assembly GCA_003546025.1 of Camphora micrantha. NCBI lineage: Eukaryota > Viridiplantae > Streptophyta > Magnoliopsida > Laurales > Lauraceae > Camphora > Camphora micrantha. The sequence goes on along the minus strand of QPKB01000004.1, from coordinate 52,543,269 downwards.
GCAGGCAGGAGGGCCCGGCCCAGCCCGGCATTCGTGTGCATTATTTTTAGGGCTCAATTGGGTTTGGGCCCGTTATCCATTGGGGTATTAACTCCCCAACGGATCTCTTCCCCGAAAACCCTTATATAAGAGTGTTCGTGTGAAGGCTTTTCCCCATCCAAGGATAAAATCCATTTCTCCTCCAAGCTTTCATTAATCTTCTTTTGGTTTCTTTTCAAGAATTTCATTCGAGTTCTTTTCAAGCGGCCACAAGACTGATTTCGGGGATTCGAGACTCTCATCCATTCAAGTGCATGAGTGGTGGACATCATCCGATCAGGAAGCCGTCTTATTCTGGGCAGACGTCCAAAAATCCATTTGCACCTTTGTAGGGCGACAATCTGCCCAAAGAAAGCGTCTCTAAAGACGTGATTCGGCTACCATATTGTTCGGTCAATTCTTTCATTTTCTTATTTATTTTCTAATTTTTAATTTATTTAAAACTTCCACGAAACATTTTTACAACAGTTTAGGTAGATTTCAGCGGTAAAATTGTTTATAAATTAAAATGACTACTCGAAATATTACCCTAAGGTTTTCAATTTTGAGGGTAAGGACTTCAAAATGTGGAGGATGAAATTGGAGTGTCTCCTCAAGGTTACGAAAATTCTATGTGGGGAGATAGGCCTGCTGGTACCTATGAAAATGAAAAATGGAAATCTGATGATTTTGATTACGAAAAATGAGATTTTGAACCATTTAGATAATTTCTTATATGGTGTATTTTCAAAATTTAAAACCGCCAAGGAATTATGGGATGCCTTAATAAATGAATATGCTACTAAGGATGTGGGTACCAAAAAAGTATGCTATTGAATAATTTTTTGATTTTCAAATGGAAGAAGGAAAATCAGTGTTAACACAAGTTAGAGATTTTCAGAAAATTATTCATGAATTCCAAAATGAATGAATGGAATTACCCGAACAATTTGTACTTGGCAGTACCATTCATAAACTCCCACCATTGTGGAAGGACTTTAAGATTACCTTGAAACACAAGAAAAAGGAGATGAAATTTGAATATCTCATAGTTCGACTTAGAATCTAAGATCATCGGGAACGTGATTCTAAGAGTAAGGATTCTGAGCATGTGGGTAAGGCCAATTTTGACTGCGGCAAAAAAATGATTAGAGGAAGCCCAAGCCCAATTCTTTCCAGGGCAAGAAATCCCAGAAGAAAAATCATAACCAAGCCCTTAAGCCCCGCAATGATATTTCCAAGAGAAAAGATTTAGAATGTTTTGTCTACAGAAAAAAGGGACACTGATAAGTCTACAAAATTAGGTCATATTGTGATCATTCCATTTGCATTTGTGGACTGAATTAGGCTTGATTGCATAGAATTACACTCAATTTCATGATTTCATGCTTTTGGGGTTATTTTTGGAAATATGGTCAAAATAAGTCAAAATTCACCACATTACATGAAAATTTTGAAATCAGGGCTTTTCATCTCATTCATCATCCAAAATTAGCTTTTTGACTTCATCAATGCATTTTTACTATTTTTGGCACCATGTGCTATTTTCGGAAAATGTTGCATTTCGGTGCATCATTGGGCATGTATGGTCCCATGCATGGTTCATATTTATTTTCTTACATATAATTAATGTTAAAATTGCCTCTTTCAATTTGTAGGATAAATCAAGAAAGTGGGGTCCTACATGGGTTCCATACATGTAATGGACATCCACTCCATGGATGTCTCATGACGATCAATTTTTAAAAAACTTTTGGAAAGATATCTCTTACACATCACATGGGATCTTTGGAGATATTTTAGGAGTTCTACAAGGCAACATTTGGGCATCAAGACAGAGAATCTTCTTAAAGTCAAGTCCTTTCCTAGTGTGGAGTCTAGCTTGAGGCCTAAGCAGAAAAAAAAAAAAAAAAAAAACAATAGAGAGGAGATTCTTAGCAAAAGAGGGGGGTCTTTACTAAACAAGGCTTGCTTTGAAAAAAGAATAAAAGGGAAGTGTCCATGGGGCTGTACGGGTCCATCACCTTGGGAAGCCCCCTCTCTCTACCCTCCACCCTCTTTCTCTATATTCCCTTCTTTACTATTTTTTTTTCTAGTCTTCTACGGGTGCTAGTTGTTCAACTTTATTCAAGAAGATGATGGAAGAGTAGTTTTCTTGATTTCTTGTAATTTCAAGTGTGAGGAATAAAATGAAGTACTTTGATTGATTCTCCGTGCAATCAACCTCTCCAAATTGGTACTTGAATTTTCTTTGATTATTGTTCTTTGATGTGTTGTTTTTGTGACAGATACATCACATGCTTAGGACTAGTCTTGGGAATGTTGATTTTGGCAAATTAAGGAGAATGATATCTTGCATAAAAATTAAGTTTTCAATTTCTCCCATCTCTGTTTAGAGGAGGGAGAGGCCAAATTACCCGTATTTTCAACGCTTAGGAAATAGTGGTGTTCTAAGTGCTTGATTTACATATTTTTTCCGCTTTTTATTTTTCCACCCCTTTTGTTTTTATTTTAAGATAATATTATGATTATTTTTATTGAAAAATCTTGATTTAGAAACCCCAACTTGCATATTTCCATGTTTAGTAGAAACTTACTATTTTTATTACTTGCATAATCTATGGTTGGAAGTGTTTTTATACATGCATCACAATTAGAAAATGCCTTGGAACCGGTTTTTTGTTTCTGAAATCACAATGTTTGATGACTGATTAATAAGGATAAAATTCGAACCTGGTACATAGTTGAAAATCTACACATTGAAAAAAAAATTGTACTGTTTCAACAGCTTTGGGTCTAACTGTGTTCCAAAAGTGCACTATTTGAAAACTATGAAAAAGAAGTTATTTTGGCTTGAAATTTATCAGAATGAAACTAAAGTATTACTAATTTGAAACCCCAGAATTTCATATAAAAATAACATCGGTAACCTTGTCAACCAGAGGTACAAAAAAGAGTACCCAGCAATGTCGTACCAGATTTCAGTAGCATAACTGGTTCAACTAGGCATCTTTAGGTGATCATATCTTTTTCGTTTTAAGTACTTTTTCACTTCGGTTTTTTTTTTTTTTTGTTGTTGTGTTGATGCAACATCAGAGTCTTAATTACAACCATTATATGTAGGTTTATATTATCATAGGCTGGTCGTACAATCCAGTAAAAACAAGCCCGTGCACAAGGTTTTTCATACAACATGCATCAGATCATTTTTAGGAACTTGTCTAGAATTGCAATGGTTGCGTGTAGGACCTCATAAATCATTCATATTTTCACTATAATTTATTTTGGTAAGTAGGGTCTAATTTAGGAAATTTTATTTTGATTTTTATATTAAATTGATTGTTTTGATGAGTTTGTTCTTTTGCAGGCTTTTAGATACTTTATGATTGCTTAGGTTAGGCTTCCTTTATTACAATAGTTCTTTTATTTTTGGAAAGCATTGCAATTAGACTTTTTACTTTCATTTCTTTTACCAAAGTTGATGTAATTTGATTGATTTCTTATTTAGGTTAGATTTAGTTTCCAATTAGGACAAGTTAAAAGTTGGAAAGTTTCTTAAACAACATTGCTCCCAGTGGATTGACTTGAACTCACCAGATTATTACTACATCGCGGACCTACCCTTGGGGCTGTCGATTAGACACTATGCAAAGGAATGCCGCGACAGGAAAAAATTAAAGGCAAAAATCAAGCCAATCTTGTGGAAGAAAATTTTGTGGCGGTAGTGATCGAGGCGACCCAAGAGAAATTGGAAAGAAACTATTAAACATGACCTTTCCTACATGGATCTAACGGAGGACATGGCCCTAAACAGATTTGATTGGCGTCATCAAATCCATGTAGCCGACCCCACCTAGTGGGAGAAGGCTTGGTTTGGTTTGGTTTGGTTTAGTGATAGAGATGAACTTGGTTGGCAATTGTAGAGATTGGTGGGTTGACACAAGTGCGACCCGGCACATCTGCAATGACAGAAGTGTGTTCGTCTCCTACGTGCAGGTTAGAGATGGACAAATGCTCTACATAGGTAACTCCTCTACGGCCAAAGTAACTAGTCAGGAGAAAGTCATTCTTCAATACCTCTCATCTGACAAGTCTTTGACTTTGACCGAAGTGTTACACATGCCCAAAGTGTGAAAGAACTTGGTTTCTGGTTCGGTGCTGAGCAAAAATGGGTTCACATTAATCTTTGGGGCAAATAAATTTGTTGTTACCAAAAATGGAGTTTTTTGGAAAAGCCTACATATCTGAACGCCTTTTCAAGCTGAATGTAAATACTATTGGTAATAGAACTGCCCCTTCTTCTACTTATATTATTGTCTCTCCTGATTTGTGTCATGCTAGATTAGGACATGTGAATTATTCATATTTGAAAAACATGATGGACTTAGGGCTGATTTCAAAATTTGATTTCAAGCCAAATTCTTATGAAATTTGTGTTCACTCAAAGTTTTCAAGAAAACCTTTCAAAAGTATTGAAAGATGTTTTGAACTTCTGGGTTTGATCCACAGGGATATTTGTGAATTAAACAATATTATCACTAGAGGTGGTAATAAATATTTTATCACCTTTATCAATGATTTTCTAGACTTTCCTATGCATATTTACTTAAAAAAAATATGAGGCTCCTGAAAAATTCAATCTTTTCCGTATTGAAGTTGAAAACTAATTAGGAAAAAAGGTTAAGGCTTTGAGGTCTGATAGAGGAGGTGAATACCTCTCCAATGAGTTTGTAAAGACCTGAAAAAACCTAGGTATAGTACATGAAGTGACAAACCCCTACTCCCCAGACAAAATGGTGTGGCCAAAAGGAAAAATAGTGGAAATGGTAAATTCCTTGTTGAATAGTTATGCCCTACCCAAGAACTTTTGTGTGTGTGTGTGTGTGTGTGTGTGTGTGTGTGGTGGTGGGGTGGGGGGGAACTCTCCTTACTACCTGTCACATTCTGAACAGGATGCCCTTAAAAAACACCAATGAAACTCATTATGAGTTATGGAAAGGTAGAACCCCTAACTTAAGAATACATAAGAGTGTCAGGATGCTTAGCCCAAGTAGCTATACTTGTCGTGCCCGCGGACCGAGGCCCAGGCCCGCGACGCGCGTATGGTTACGTACAGTTTCCCATAGGTTCCCGCGGTGAGGATCCCGAGCAAGGGGACTAACTCACACGATCAAGTTTGAGGAAGCGTGTAACAAAACACATCTAGACAAGCATAATAACTTCAAGGTATATATGTATCAACATCATGATCAAGACATAATATTAGAATGAGGGAATATAACATAGCATTCCCATCATAGTTAAAGTTTTACAGTTAACCCAAAAGTAAGTTAAGTTTTGTTACATCCTCAAATAAGAGGCCAACAAAGGCCAATACTTTCCAAAAGTTTAAACAAGACACCCAAGTCAAAATGAAGCGAATCTTAAGACCCCGCCCGACGTCTAGTTGATGTCGTCAGGCTGCCACTCTCTAGCTGGGGGTGGCTCAACAGCCTCCTCCTGACGCTCCTCCTCAAAGGCAACATCGCCTGCAACTTGGCACCAAAACAACAAGTATCAAACATAATGGTTTGGCAGGTAATTAATTTAGACAAGAGCATGGAACAATTGAAGTTTGAAGAAACAATGTTCAAATCACTTTCTGAATTTAAAACTGTTCATGATTGAGATATATCTCAAATACACAAAGCTAGCATGAATACGTATAATATCATGAATAGTTAGTCCACATTAAGCCCATTCTTTCTTCATCATATATGATGATAAGAGTAAGCACGACACGCAAAACACGATCCCACGCCACACAAGATAGACGGGGAGCCGACCGCAGAACCGGAACAAGCACGATATGTAATATAATACACGACTAATCTGTAGATAGTCCACATGTTTAAGGACCTCTGGATAGTGGATCAAACTGAAGGGGTAGTCCAAGTTCAGTGGTGTTCACTTGAATTCATGAATGCACAAAACACGGCGATGCACATTCTAAACAAATCGAATTTAAGGGGAAAATCAATTGTCCAACGAGGGAAGGCAAAGCTAGCAAAATAGCATAATTATATGCATATCGAACTTAAGAAGTGATCTCCTTTTTTATTCTTGAAATTCAAAGCAAGTACAAATGATATTCATTGTGTCACAACTGAAGTTCAAAAACGAAGTCCATCAACACATGCTAAGATCTTTCATTGACCCTTGTGTAATTGGAACCCAGATATCGGAAAATAAAACGAATTGGTGTCCCCGAAGTTGGAATACTTTTCGGATTTCTAATTGCACAATGTTAATCTAAAACCCTTAACATAATCTAGTTTTTATTCCCCAAGAACCCACGAAAGAAAACAAAACTCAGTCCTGGAATCAGCCCAGGTCCGCTCGAGCGGTCAACCATCCGCTCGAGCGGACATGACACATAGGCTTGTTCGCTCGAGCTGATCACTAGAAGGTTCGCTTGAGCGGACAGGTCTCTGTCCTGACTCGCGACCAGGCCGCCAAGCAGTGGCCTGGTCGCTCGAGCGGACCCTATGGTCGCTCGAGGGGACAGACTCCTGCCTGAGCTCGCTGAGTGCAGAAATGCATTCCATTCTTCACATTTTCTGAATCTCCTCTTCCCTTCTCATTTCTGAACCAACCTGCACATCCCTGAGCCTCCATGCTCTCCAAGGGTTCATTCAAACATTTTTTAAACCATACACATCACAATCTAAAAACCATTCTTCTCCAATTCTATTCATTAAAACTAATCCATTGACTAAACAAGACATAAGCTTCAAATTCCAAATAGAATTTTAGAGGTTTGAAAAGCAATTACATCAATGCATGCAAATAAATGAAAATCAACAATGGAGAGTCTAAAACAACATGATTAGAAGACTTAGCAACACAAATGGAAACACTTTTTAAAAGTAAAGATGAAATCCATATCATACATGTAACCAACATCCTATAAAGATTACTTGTCTTTGCCCAAAATGCCAAACAAAACTCTCCTCAAGAATCCGACCCAAGAGCTAAGCCAAAATCTACAAAAAAGCCCCAAGAAAAACCATTCAAAAACCCACAAATTTGAACAAGAACCCATTTTGAAATGGGCTTGCATGTTTGAAAAACAAGCTCTTTAGGAGCTTAAAGGAATACATGGAAGAGAAGGGTTGAAGCTCTTACCAATGGTTGTTCAAGCAAGGAGAGATGAAGAAGATGAAGAGATTGCCAAGCTGAAATCCCCAAATAAATGGGTCCCTTGAGAAGCTTGGAAGGAGAGGAAAAAGAATCTATGATCAGATTTTCCTTTGGAAGCCTAGAGGTGATGCATGCAAGGGGAGCAAGATGGAGAAGGAACAATGGTTTCTTCTGTTTTTCCTGAGTTTCAGAAGTTTGAGCTGAAGTGCTATACGTGAGTGAGAAAGAGGGAGATGGCTTAAGTTGAGTGGACTAGTGGGCCCCAACAGGTCTAAAACTTGAGTTGGCTAAAACATGGTCTTGCCGGCCCTAGATAAAATCGACGAAGAAGTATAAAATGATCCTTGAAAAATCTAGTTTCCAAAAAGTATGAATTTGGCATGTTTTTGAGATTTCGAAATTCATGTCCAGATCTGAGTGTGAAAGGTCAATTTTACCCTTTTGGGCCAAAACTTGGGTTTCTGAGCTTCAAACACAGACGAGCTGAATACGAAAGTTGTAGATAATAATAAAATTATTCAAAAGAAATCAAAACTACAGTTAAATTCAAAAAACCAGAATTATCCTCTCATGCTTCCACGTGCACTCGGGGCCTCCTAAGTGTGTCTGACTAACACTAAACGCTCTCAAAACTCCCAAAGCTATGTTCAAGACTAAAATCAATCATATTCTAACCCAACAATCACTAAATCCACTTAAGACTAAACACTCACTTAATTAGCGCTAATCGAGCTAATGTGGGTCAAGGTCTAACAATACCTGGCCCTAAAGGGACCAAACTTGAACCCAAACCCCAAGAGAGTGTTTTCAGAGGATATGCTCTCTATAGTAAGGCTTATAGGTTAAATCAATCATATTCTAACTTAACGATCACTAAACCCACTTAAGACTAAACACTCACTTAATTAGCGCGCTAATCGAGTCAATCTGGGTCGGGTCTAACAATACCTGGCCCTAAAAAGACCAAACTTGGACCCAAACCCCAAGAGATTGTTTTTAGAGGATATGCTCTCTATAGTAAGGCCTATAGGTTTCTTGTTATCTCTAGACAAGATAAAGACTCCATCATTGAGTCTAGAGGTGTAGTTTTCTTTAAAGATTATTTTCCTTTCAAACAAGTTTTATATGGTACTAGTGGTATCGATAGAAGACCAACCGAAGTTGTTGAGTCTAGATCTGACGACTCAGCAAATGTTGAACCCTGTTGGAGTAAGAGACCTAGAAAGGAAACCTCTTTTGGTCCTGATTTTCTAACTTATATTTTGGAAAACGACCCCACATTCTATCAAGAGGCCATGTAGTCTCCTAATGCTGCCTTTTAAAAAGAGGCCCTTAATAGTGAGATAGAATCTGTTTTATACAACCATACTTGGAACTTGTAGATCTTTCTCCGGGTACTAAACCTTTGGGTTGCAAATGAATTTTCAAAAAGAAATTAAGGATTGATGGATCAATAGAGAAATTCAAAGCTAGACTGGTTGCAAAGGGAATCAAACAAAAAGAAGGGTTAGATTATTTTGATACATATGCACCAGTAACAAGGATTACGACCATCAGAGTCCTGATAGTGATAGTATCTATCCACATTATTGCCATTCATTGAATGGATATTAAAATTGCATTTTTAAATGGGGAATTAGAAGAAGAGATTTATATGGAGCAACCCGAAGGATTTATTGAACCAGGGAAAGAGAACAATGTTTGTAGATTAATTAAATCCATGTATGGTCAAATACAACCCCCTAAGCAATGGCTTGAAAATTTTGACTAAGTTTTGTTAAATAAATGAGTCAGACAAAAGTGTTTATTTTAAGCTCATTGGTAGTTCATGCATCATTATCCTTTTATATTTTGATGATATGATTATTTTCGGTACTGATTTAAATTCAGTAGAGAATACTAAGAAATTCATATGTTCTAAGTTCGACATGAAGGATATGGGTAAGACTAATGTCATGCTTGGGATAAAAATACATAAACACCATGAAGGAATTATTATATCTCAGTCTCACTACATTGAGAAAGTACTTAAGAGATTTAACCGTTTGGAGGGAATGATATTTCCACTCCTTTTGATCCAAATGTCAAATTAACTAAGAACAAAGGAGATAGTGTATCTGAATTAGATTATTCCAAAGCTATTGGATGTTTAATGTACATTATGAACTGTATTAGACCTGATATAGCTTATGCAGTAAGTAAGTTAAGCAGGTATACAAGCAATCCCAGTAGTGAGCACTGGACGACTATTATTAGGTATTTAAATACCTGATGAGAACCATTGACTATGGTTTGCATTATGAGAGATACGCTACAGTACTAGAAGGGTATTGCGATGCTAACTAGATATCGAACTCAAAAGAATCCAAGTCCACAAGCGGTTATGTGTTTACTTTAGGAAATGCAATTGCCTCTTGGAAATCTAAGAAGCAAACGTGTATATCCCGATCCACGATGGACTCGGAGATCATT
>QPKB01000004.1:52446444-52532738 GCA_003546025.1 Camphora micrantha | reverse complement strand
ACAAGATCTGGTGCTTGAAGTGGCGCCTTCCTATTTATGGCAGGATGTGGCTCCATGTAGCTTTTGGTGTTGAAGGGACATAGTGACATTTTTGGTGTCAACACCACGTTTCTGACTGACAAAAGAATCTTGTGCAATTAATAGCCCGTATTTGAATAAAAGCGCGAGCCGGATGACTCTAGGTCATTTCAGGGTATTATGGTCTAGCCTTTTGCTTCGAAATGCATTTACAACAATTCTATGCCAAAATATGCATTTCAAGATAATCTGAGATACTTTTCAGTTTAACAAGGTTTTCGGGCGATTCGCGCGTAAGGAACGCATTACATGGGCTTCAAGGTTGTCTCGGTCTGAAACACGTGCTCTGGGCAGTTCTCAATCTATTTTATTTTGAAACCACGTTCTAGGTGCGTCTTGGGAAAAACTGGCTCCAAGCCGCGTTCACAAAGTCCACAGTTGAAAGAAGCGCCCTAGGAAGTTCTTGGAATCCTTTTTTTCCTTTAAGACAGGATTCGGGCAAACTCGGGCTGAAGAACTAATCTTGTGGGGTTCGAAGCCTTTTCCGAATTCAAAGCCTTTTCCAAATGGAACCCGTATTTCTTGCAATCAATAGCCTGTATTTCAATGAAAACGTGTCGTGGATGATTCTAGGGCATTCCAGGGGGGTGTTGTTGAAAGTCCGGGATCCTAACCCTAGAGGGGGGGTGAATAGGGTGATCTACACTTAATGACTAATTATGACCAATTTTAATTTCTTAACAATCAACTAGTCACATGTGATGATTAACATACAATATACGGAACCTTAAACAAAACAATCACCACAAAGCAAACACCACTACACAAGGATTTATAGTGGTTCGGCCTCAATGCCTACATCTACTACCGGCTTGTGATCCAACACCCCACGGATTTCCACTATTTATGCTTTTCAAAAGGCTAAGCAATAACCTTTACAATGTGCTTTCCAAGGCTAAGCAATAACCTAACAATGTTGTTTTTCTAGGCTTAACAATAACCTATCAATGTGCTTTTCTAGGCTAAGCAATAATCTTTACAATAGAAAGATTTCTCTCAAGGAAGTGTCTACACAAACACTTTAAGAGATTACAATTAAAGCTCAATTACAATGCCTCTCAAATAGGCGGATATAAAATTGACAAACAAATTCACACAACACTCTATGAAATGCAAAGATGAATGCTCATGGTGTGTGTGTGAAAACTTCAATCAAGTTTAAATTAAGCCCAATCAATATTTGCTTAACGCATTTAAAAGTTTAAGGCACACAAAAGATTTGATTGAAGTGAAATGCAAATCACATGTATAAATACTAACTTGTTGATGATATAAAAATCAAAGGCTCACAAGTTGTATGAAACTATATAAGACTAAACATGTGATTCATGTGCAATGTTGTTTTCAAAAACAAAGTAGTAAAACTAAGGTTCAAATGAATGAAAACAACAATATGATTCAACCAAGTAAATGAAACATGTTATAAAAGAAATCAAAGGATTTGACAAAACATGTTTTATAAAGTTTTAAAACAAACTTGGTTTGAAATCAAGGGTGAAGAATCCAATCCAACTTAAATCAAAGATTAAGTGAAGTGATGGATTCAACACATCATAGTTGTCATGCTAAAATTAATTTACCAATAATTTAAATAAGGCATGAAACATATGATAATGAAAAGTAAAACTTACTTAGAGATTTAACTTCATTAATCCAAGCTTTAGCTTTCCATTAGACCCCTTGATCTCTCTTAGTTCATCCCCTTTCTATTGTCTCCAAACACCTCAAGAAAGACTAAAAAATTCCACTTTGATCAATTTCTTTTTCAAGGGAATGAACCTCATTTTATACTCAAAAAATGAGTTCCGGCTTGTCCCCGGTCGACCTACACCTTCCCCCGGTCGACCTGGCCTTAATGGTCAAAAATCTGACCGTTTGAAAAAGAGGCCCAACGGCTCTTTTCCCGGTCAACCCGCAGTGTGCGCGGTCGACCGGGTCCATGGGCTCGGTCAACCGAGCACACTGCAGGTCGACCTGGGCCAAGGACCAAAAACCCCAAAAATACATATTTCAAAGTATTTCTTTGATGGGACTTTTGGGCCATTAAATCAAGCTTGGAAACATGATTTTAATTCAATCTAAGTGCTTTTAAAATCATGAAACATAAAAGCCTAAAATGATTTGAAAGATTTAAAATATAGGCTAGCTTGATTCATAGAACTTCTTTTTCAAATTAAATGCATCCAAGATTAAAAGCAAAACATGCATAAATCAATAGTTCTACAGGTCTAAAAAACAATGCATGTGTAAATCAAGATTTCAACATTTTCTAAATCAATGCATGTGTGAAAATTCAAATGATGATTAAAATGATAATGCATCCATCAAATTGCAATATACAAAATCCCTAACAGTTGTCTCCACTTTTGGTTTGAAATGCATTTCATACAATTCTAGGCAGAAATTCGCATTTTAAGATATTCCGAGCTACATTTTGCTTTAAAATCAATTTCATGTGATTCTAAGTTTAGGAACAACATGCGTGGGATTCATGGTTTTTTAAGACCGAAACCCGTACTTTCGACAGGTTGTTTGAGATTTTAGGAGGCTCTGGAGAAAGGTAGGTAGTAAACCATGTTTCATGTAATTTGCGGTTGAATGACGCGCTCTGGAAAATACTGTGATTGTTTTTTTAATTTAAAATGAGTTTCAGACAAATTAGGGCATAAGAACTAATCTAATGGATTCAGACCTGTTTCCTTCTGAAAACCGTATCTCGTGCAAACAATAACCTATATTTGGATAAAAGCACGTATTGGTTGATTCATGGGCGTTTCGGGCTGTTACTATTTGGTCTATTGGTTTGCGATGCATTTGATACAATTATAGGTTGAAAAACACATTTTAGGATATCCTGGGGCACATTTTGCTTCAAAATGGGTTTCAAGCAATTCTAGGGTTAGGAACGCATTGAAGGGGTTTCAAGGTCTTTTAAGACCGAGACCTGTCCTTCGGCAGTTCGTTCGTGATTCTAGGCAGATTTGCAAAATTGTAAGCTGCAAACCTCATTTCACGCAATTCATCGTTTGGAAATGCGCTCTGGAAAATTCTGTGATGTCTTTTAATTTAAGACGGATTTAAAAAAAGGTAGGGCTTAAGAGCTAATCAGGTGGGATTCTACCACGTTTCTAACTGACAAAAAAATCTTGAGCAAGGGTTTCGGGCGATTCACGCGCAAGGAACTCAATGCATGAGCTTCTGGGTTGTCTAGGTCTGAAACACGTGCTTCGGACAGTTCCTAATCTATTTTATTTTGAAACCACGTTCTAGGTGGGTCTAGTAAAACATTGGCTCCAAACTACGTTTCATAGAGTCCACGGTTGAAAGAAGCGCTCTAGGAAGTTCTGGGAATCCTTTTTCCTTTAAGACGGGATTTGGGAAAATTCGTGTTGGAGAACTAATCTCGTGGGGTTTGGAGCCGTTTCTGAATGACACCCTTATACTTGCAATAAATAGCCTGTATTTTGATAATAATAAAAAAAAAACGCGTTATGGATATTTCTAGGTCATTCCAGGGGTGTTGTCTCCACTTTTGGTTTGAAATGTATTTCAAACAGTCTAGATTGAAATACGCGTTTCAAGATATTCCGAGCTAAGTTTTGCTTTAAATGAGTTTCACGTGATTCTAGGTTTAGGAACAAAATGCGTGGGATTCAAGGTTTTTTAAGACCGATACCCGTACTTTAGAAGGGTTGTTTGGGATTTTAGGCGACTATGGGAAAACATAGGTTGTAAACCGCGTTTCATGGAACTCGCGGTTGAATGACGTGCTCTGGAAAAAGTTGTGATTTTTTTTTTTTTTTTTACTTTAAAATAGGTTTCAGGTAATTTAAGGCTTAAGATGTAATCTTGTGGGATTCATCCCGCTTCCGTCTAAAAACTGTATCTCGTGCAATCAATAGCCTATATTTGGACAAAAACAAGTGTTGGATAATTCTTGGGCGTCTCGGGGTGTTACTATTTGGTTTATAGGTTTGCAATGCGTTTGATATGATTCTAGGTCGAAAAAAACATTATAGGATATTTTGAGACACGTTTTGCTTCGGAATGTGTTTCAAGTGATTATGCGGTTAGGAATGCATTCAAAGGGTTTCACGGTCATTCAAGATCGAGACCCGTGCTTCGGGCAGTTTGTTCGTGATTCTTGGCGAATCTATGAAACTATATGCTACAAACCTCATCTCACGCAATTCATAGTTTGGAGAAGCGCTCTGGAAAATTCTATGATGTATTTTACTTTTAGACGGGTTTCGGGAAAATTAGGGCTTATGAGCTAATCTCGGGGGATTCTACCACGATTCTGACTTACAAAAGAATCTTGTGCAATTAATAGCCCGTATTTAGATAAATGCACGAGCCGGATGACTGTAGGTCATTTTCGGGTATTACGGTCCAGCCTTTTACTTCAAAACGCATTTACAACGATTCCATGCCGAAATAAGCATTTCATGATAATCTAAGGCACTTTTCCCTTTAAATAGGGTTTCCGGCAATTCACGCGCAAGGAATGTATTACATGGGCTTCAGGGTTGTCTAGGTCTGAAAAACGTGCTTTGGGAAGTTCCTAATCAATGTTGTTTTGAAACCACGCTCTAGGTGCTTCTCAGAAAACACTGGCTCCAAACCGAGTTTCACAAAGTCTACGATTGAAAGAAGCGCTTTAGGAAGTTCTGGGAATCCTTTTTCTTTTAAGATTGAATTCGGCCAAATTTGGGCTGGAGAACTAATCTCATGGGGTTCGAAGCCATTTCTAAATGAAACCCGTATTTCTTGCAATCAATAGCCTATATTTTGATAAATACGCGTCATGGATGATTCTAGGGCATTCCAGTGGGGTGTTGTCTCCACTTTTTGTTTGAAATGCATTCCAGGGGGTGTTGTCTCCACTTTTTGTTTGAAATTCATTTCAAACGATTCTAGGTTGAAATACGCATTTCAAGATATTCCGAGCTAAGTTTCACTTTAAGATGAGTTTCACGTGATTCTACGTGTAGGAACAAAATGCGTGTGATTCAAGGGCTTTTAAGACCGAAACATGTACTTCAGAAAGGTTGTTTGGGATTTTAGGTGACTATGGGAAAACGTAGGTCGTAAACCATGTTTCACGCAACTCACGGTTGAATGACACGCTTTGGAAAAAGTTGTGATTTTTTTTTTTACTTTAAAATAGGTTTCAGGCAAATTAGGGCTTAAGACGTAATCTCGTGGGATTCAGCCCGCTTCCGTCTAAAAACCGTATCTCATGCAATCAATAGCCTATATTTGGACAAAAACATGTGTTGGATAATTCTTGGGCGTTTTAGGGTGTTACTATTTGGTCTATTGGTTTGCGATGCTTTTGATACGATTCTAGGTCGAAAAAGTCATTTTAGGATATTTTCAGACATGTTTTGCTTCGGAATGTGTTTTAAGCGATTCTGTGGTTAGGAACGCATTGAAAGGATTTCAAGGTCGTTTAAGACCGAGACCCTTGCTTCTGGTAGTTCATTCGTGATTCTAGGCGGATCTGCGAAACTGTAGGCTGCAAACCTCATCTCACGCAAATCATAGTTTGGAGACACGCTCTGGAAAATTCTGTGATGTCTTTTACTTTAAGACGGGTTTTGGGAAAATTATGGCTTAAGAGCTAATCTCCGAGGATTCTACCATGTTTCTGACTAACAAAAGAATCTTGTGCAATCAATAGCCCGTATTTGGATAAAAGTGCTTGCATTTCAGGGTATTATCGTCTAGCCTTTTCCTTCGAAACGCGTTTACAACAATTCCATCCCGAAATACGCATTTCATGATAATCTGAGATACTCGCTTTAAAAAGGGTTTCAAGCGATTCACGCACAAGGAACGTATTACATGGGCTTTAGGGTTGTCTAGGTTTGAAACACGTGATTATGGCAATTCTTAATCTATTTTATTTTGAAACCACGTTCTATGTGCATCAAGGAAAACACCGGCTCCAAACCGCTTTTCAAAAAGTTCACAGTTGAAAGAAGCGCTCTAGGAAGTTCTAGGAATCCTTTTTCCTTTAAGACCAGATTCGGGCAAATTCAAGCTGGAAAACTAATCTCATAGGGTTCGGAGCCGTTTCTGAATGAAACTCGTATTTCTTGCAATTAATAGCCTATATTTTAATAAAAACGCGTCATGGATTATTCTAGGGCATTCCAGGGGGTGTTGTCTCCACTTCTGGTTTGAAATGCATTTTAAATGATTCTAGACTGAAATACGCATTTCAAGATATTCTGAGCTAAGTTTTGCTTTAAGATGAGTTTCGATCACGTGATTCTAGGTTTAGGAACAAAATGTGTGGGATTCAAGATTTTTTAAGATTGAAACCCGTACTTCGGAAAGATTGTTTAGGATTTTAGGCGACTATGGAAAATGTAGGTCGTAAATGACGTGCTCTGGAAGAACTTGTGATTGTTTTTTTACTTTAAAATATGTTTCTGGCAAATTAGGGCTTAAGAACTAATCTAGTGGGATTCAGACTCGTTTCCGTCTGAAAACCGTATCTTGTGTAATCAATAGCCTATATTTGGATAAAAACATGTGTTTGATGATTCTTGGGCATTTTGGGGTGTTCCTATTTGGTCAATTGGTTTGCGATGCGTTTGATATGATTCTAGGTCGAAAAAGACATTTTAGGATATTCTGAGATACGTGCTTCGAAATGTATTTCAAGCAATTCTGGGATTAGGAACGCATTGAAGGGGTTTCAAGGTCATTTGAGACCGAGACCCGTGCTTCGGGCCGTTCGTTCGTAATTCTAGGCAGATCTGCAAAACTGTAGGCCGCAAACCTCATTTCACGCAATTCATAGTTTGGAGACGCTCTCTGGAAAATTCTGTGGTGTCTTTTTATTTAAGACGGGTATAGAAAAAATCAGGGCTTAAGAGTTAATCTCAGGGGATTCTACCACGTTTCTGACTGAAAAAAGAATCATGTGCAATCAATAGCCCGTATTTAGATAGAAGCGCGTGACAGATTACTCTAGGACATTTCGGGGTATTGTGGTCTAGCCTTTTTGCTTCAAAATGCGTTTACAACGATTCCATGCTGAAGTATGCATTTCATGATAATCTAAGACACTTTCGCTTTAAAAAGGGTTTCAAGTTATTCACGCGCAAGGAATGCATTACATGGGTTTCAGGGTTGTCAAAGTCTGAAACACGTGCTTCGGGAAGTTCCAAATCTATTTTATTTTGAAACCACGTTCTAGGTACGTGTAGGAAAACACTAGCTCCAAACCGCATTTCATGAAGTCCACGGTTGAAAGAAGCGCTCTAGGAAGTTTTGGGATCCTTTTTCCTTTATGACGACAATTGGGCAAATTCGGGCTAGAGAACTAATCTCATGGGGTTCGGAGCCTTTTCTGAATGAAACCCGTATTTCTTGCAATCAATAGCCTGTATTTTGATGAAAACACGTCATTGATGATTCTAGGGCATTCCAGGGGGGTGTTGTCTCCACTTTTGGTTTGAAATGCTTTTCATGCAATTCTAGGTTGAAATACACATTTTAAGATATTCCGAGCTACATTTTGCTTTAAAATGAGTTTCACGTGATTCTAGGTTTAGGAAAAAAATGCGTGGGATTCAAGGTTTTTTAAGACTGAAACCCGTACTTCGGACAGGTTGTTTGGGATTTAGGCGGCTCTTGGAATATGTAGGTTGTAAACCGCGTTTTCACGCAACTTGCAATTGAATAACACGCTTTGGAAAATAAAGTGATTGTTTTTTTTTTACTTTAAAATGGGTATCAGGCAAATTAGGGCTTAAGAACTAATCTAATGGGATTCAGCCCCGTTTCCGTCTGAAAACCGTATCTCATGCAATCAATAGCCTATATTTGGGTAAAAACACTTGTTGGATGATTCTTGGGCGTTTCAGGGTGTTACTATTTGGTCTATTCGTTTGTGATGTGTTTGATACGATTCTAGGTCGAAAAACACAATTTAGGATATTATGAGACATGTTTTGCTTTGAAATGTGTATTGAGCGGTTCTAGGGTTAGAAACTCATTGAAAGGGTTTCAAGGTCATTTAAGACCAAGACCCGTGCTTCGGGCAGTTCGTTCGTGATTCTAGGCGGATCTGAAAATCGAATATTCAAGGGGTTTCAAGGGGTTCACCTTTTATACAAGGACTATGACTTAATAATATGGCACTAGATAAAATGTGATCAACAGTGGTAATTTTAATATTCAATTTTATCATGAAAATCAAATTTTATCTATACTCTAAAGGTTTTAAATTGTCGAACATTTAGGACATGAAAATCAAGGGATTGAATGATAAGGAACATTTTTTCTGGTCCCCTTCCCCATGACTAACGTTCTAAATAGGTGGCCCTACAAAGATTACTCCTAGAAGGGAAGTGTGTTTTTTTTTTTTTTTTTTTTTTTTTTATACATATGTATATAGTGCATGCATCATACATACAAATACACACCGACACCAACACATATACACACACACACATATATATATATATATATATATATACATAAATATACACATACACACAAAAACATAATAAATACATGCCACTGATCTCTTGTGTGCCTTATGCTAGGTAGGGTGTACCCAGATCGGATTGGTGCGGATTGGGCCAAATCCATCACCAATCCATTACCTACGGATTGATGGATTTGGAATCCATCATCAATCTGTGGCTGTTAAAATCCAATTGGATCCGTAGAGGACCAGACCAGATCGAATTAATCCGTTCAATCCGTTCAATTTAATGTGAAAAGAAATATATCAAACAATGTATATGCATGAGCAATTACCAACACAAAGATAAATCACTCATTTAGCTCCACTTAGAAAGTACTCAAAACCATGGTGAAGAAGTGCAACTGATGCAACTTTGACTCAAAATTTTCAAAAGTATCATAAATATATGAATGTCACAACCAGTACAATGCTTATAAAAATAACCCCACGTTGGTAACTTTTCTAAATCAAGTGCTTTTGTTATGAGGAGAAGAATCGATGGCTGTGATTGGGTGGAGCAAGGAGGAAGGGTCTTTGGTGGTCTAGAAGTAGGCCCAGTACTTGGATTCTGGGGTTGATGAGGGTTTTCGAATGGTGGGGATGAGGCGTGCTTGGGCTGGGAAGATTAGATTGATAGGGCCGTCTGCCCCGCCGTTTCTGCCATGGTTGCTGCTACCTCTGCTTCTTAATTTGGATTTTGGAGAAAGGAGGAGTAGAAGAAGAAGCATGTTGTTAAACCTTGTAAGCCCCGAAGCTCAAATAATGAAAACATAAAGCCCCAAAACCCAAATCGACAAGGAAATCTACCAATGGATTCACCTTCTTCTTCTTGTTGTCGTCTCTTTGAGGGAAGGGTTTTCTCCGCGGCTAGGGTTCTTCTTGGGAGATGAAGAAAACATGAAAGAGAGAGAGAGAGAGATCAAAGAGGTTGGAATGGGAAGGGTTTTCTCCACTGCTGGCCATTTGGGAGAATGGAGATGAATGAACGATGGGGGTAGGGTTTTGGGGATAAAGATTCATAGGGAATAATTACATTTGGACCCATTTTTCTCTTCTTTTATATTTAGACATCTTAATTTATATCTAGACCCCTTAAATTTTTTTTATTTATATTTAATATCAATGGATCGGATCGGATTGAATCCACGGATTGATTATGAAATCCACAACCGATCCGTTGTTAACGGATTATAGGATTTTCAATCCGTCACCAATCCGTTTACCTTCGGCTAGATTAAAAATCCACGAACCGGATCAGGCCGGACCGGATTTACGGATCGATGGATTTTTTGTGCACCCCTAGTGCTAGGTAGTAAGCCATACATCTAGGGCCCCACTAATCAATGGGATTGTCGAGGTTTGAAATATTTGGATGGGCCCTACATATGTATAAAATTTAAGTCCTCATTAGATCATCCTAACACCCTACACCCCACTCCCTCCCACCAATTCTTACCCCACAAGTTCAACGATTTTATATAAAAGGACAGTCGATCAAATAGTTCAGTCCATTTGGCGCGGTGTAAAAGAAATGGGATTGACAACTATCAGGGTTGTGTGTGGGGTCCATTCGATGAGTGATCAGGTGGTCTCACTTAGAGATGTGTAGGTAAGACCCATGGAAAAGGTATGCACTGGATAGTTTCAGCAAACATACACATATGCATGTGCTCTATATATTTTTATATCTATGGCCAATTTTCCCGTGCACTAACTTCTCACGGATCTTACTATTCGAGGTAGGATATGAGGCCCACTTGATTCTAATCTGAATGGACCATCCAAACCCCCACCCCTACAAGTCATCAAATCCCATGGGTTTGCACTGTTGTGAATGGACTAAACCATTAAGGGTCATTTTTTTTTATATATAAAGCCATTAAATTTGTTTGTGATGGATGTATGGGTTGAGGGCAAGAGATATTGACCTGAAATTTGATATGTGGACCCTATACGCATGGATCTTTCAATCTCCTGGTCCCATGATCTGTGGGGCCCTAGGTGGGCTCTAGTAAGCTTCCGTCCACAAGAAGGAAGGACAATATATATATATATATAGAGAGAGAGAGAGAGAGAGAGAGATCTGCACCCTGCATATCAGCTGTTGGGGTTCATTTTCAACCCCATCAATCATGGTAGAGTGGGGATGAAAAGATCTAAGTGGGCTACCCTAGATATAAAATTTCAAGTCAATCCAATAATACCAACCGCTTCATCAATAGCCTACAAGTTTTAACAACTCTAAATAAAAAAAACTTTTAATAGTTGATCCAACCGTCCGCTCCCAATGGATGGGTGCAAAATCCATTGGATCCATGGGATATAATGGAGATTTATATGGTTCAATCAGATTGATCACTAGGTGGGACCCACATACTCCGTCACACAATAGGACTGTACAAGACAGATGCACAGGAGAAATGGGTTATATACACACAATACATCCTCTCTACAGACAATTTACTTAAATTCTCTATATGGACAGCCTTGTGGGTCCACCTGGGGCTGGACAATCATGGGGATGTGAGAGATTGACAGATCCTAGATAGGACCCACCCATGTGCAAAATCTCAAGTCCATTGCATCGTCCCAAGTTTCATGATTAATCTAGAAAGCTTTTTTTCATTTTTTTCAATCCAATAGTGAGCAAGAAAAGTATAAAACCTAGGTTTTGTGACATTCAGGAGATTGGGGTGCGGGTAGTGGGTGTAAAAATTGGGCATCTGCATGGATGCTCCCGTAGAAATTGCCCATATGGGAGCAAATCTGTGCTCTACTCACACATGCGAGCATGCGCGCAGAGGCTCAAGTAAAGATGTCTCTCATGAGAGACATCATGCAGACCCCTTTCCTCTATGAATGTGGGACCTCCTCAGCTGTAGGTATTTTGTCAATGCCAATCTGAATAAATCATTGTGGGAGGTGGAGTGCAGGAAAAAGGGAATTCATGATTTTCGAAAGGTTTCATGGGAGTCCTAAACCTTGTTACTGAAAGTGTTACATGGAATATTAGAAATGGAGAAAGACTTTCGGTTTGATATTGTAACTGGATTGAGGATGCGCAAAGGGGATGAAGGGATAGTTTAAATGCCATGGTGTTTCACTGTCTTGGGTTTTTTTAAGTTTCATCAAGAGCCATCAATAGACACACTTGTATTGAAGTCAAGAGTAAGAGTAGTCTTTTGATTTTAATTTCAAGCACAAAATTAAAGTGAAATTTACAGAAATAAAAGATATCAATGCTCCATTTCTAGGGCCCCAAAAGCTGGGTCATTCCACTCTTAACTTCCAGGTCGTCCTAAAAATTTCGCTAGTATTTATAATTGAGTACCCCGGCCCAATTCAGAGTTTCAAGGCTAAGTCCGAATCAACAGGTGCTTTAAGATCCACGGATAAGGCTAAACCCAAATTCTCTTTCTGGGCATTCTGGGACATCTGTGACATGTTGTTTTGTGTTGGCATTTAGGTCTAATACCTATGCAGGTTGTTTTTTTTTTTTTTTTTTTTTTTTTTTTTTTTTCCACCTTCTTTAATGTACCTATTTTAAATCTTTAATATATATTTTACCGTTACCAATCAAAAAAAAAAAAAAAAAAAAAAACACATGTGGGCTCAAGCTTGGGTTGGCCCAAGATACAGCCCTAGGTGGCACAAGTGTTTTTATTTCAAAATTTCTACAGAGCCCAGGACAAAATCCGGGCTCTGTAGCACGGTTCTTTTTATTTTATGCCTGCGACTGTATATCATCTACAAGAAAAGGTGTTGAGAGGACTCTCACATTGGGAGATAGCAAAATCTTGAAACAGGGGGAGATGCAAACATTCCAGCAGCAGTAGTTCGTTTTTGTCAAAGAAAGTGTCTTTTCTATGCTTTTGTTGACTTAAAAAGACCCAATTGTGGTTCAAAAAGTCTACATGAACAAACTTTTTGTCCAAAATTGTGGACAAACTCCTATGTATCCCTTCAATATCACTATGATATTGAAGGGATACATAGGGGTTTGTCCACAATTATGGATAAAAAGTTTGTCCATGTAGCATAACTCATTGTGGTTTCAGTGTATTTGACTTGCAGCATATGCCACTATTTTGACATTTGTGCTTGATTTAACTTTTTCATGCCAGCTAATGTATCCTCTCAGTAGTTTTTTTAAATAAAAAGAAAAGATAATATTTTATATAGTTGACAAATCTTGATCGGATGAAACAATATCTCTCCCGTTCAACGAAACAAGAGATCCGAACCTCCGTGATTTGCATGCTTTTAGCCGGACCCCACAGCCCACAGTCCAAGGTGTTTCAAGCATAGGAATGGCGTATAATAACTCATGACTAATACATTTTTCCTTAAATCTACCCAATTCTATCCAGCCCCACTCAATTCCATATTTAGTATGTGGGTCCCACCCACTGAACAAAATATACATTTACCCTTGGTGAATTTGGCACTCACATCCAACTACTAATAAAAGTTACTTCCAAAATACTCAATATTTATACTCCAGTTTCCTTAATTGGATGTGCCCTAGTGGGGCCCAGATAGGATAGAAGCACCCATAAACACAAATGGCCAAGAAATGGCCTGATTCAGTGTGAAAAGGCAAGGTGATGTGAAACATAGTTGAGCTGGCCCTGTAGAGAAAGATGGGCATTGTAGTGGTTAGATACACTCATACACCTCCCTTGCTGTATTTAACCTTTCCATATTTAGTTCCTTCCTTATCTTTTCTAGATTTGTAAGAACTTCTTTTCGATAAAGTTCCCATCTTTTCAAGCAACTTCAAAAAGGCCCTTCTATTGTTTCCCTCTACAAAAGCGTCCCTTACAAATCCCACTACAGCAATGCTCCTCTATGTCAAAATTCTTGCTCTTAAAATTATGGTTTTTCTTATCATTCTGACTTTGAGAATAGCTTACACAAGTTAATTGTTACGTATAACCCCAATTATCATAATATTAGTGATACTGTGTATATTAGATAATTAGGATCCCAATGATTAAGGGATTGTATATTGTTCACATCCCTAGATTAGAGTTAATTATCTCCTAGACTTAAGGAACAAGGAATTGTATTCTAGCTATATATGGTGTACGTTTGAATGAGAAATTACAACAACAGAATTCATCAACTTATTCTCTCAATTTTATCTTGGTATGAGAGCTAGTCCTTTCCTATATTCCGTACATCTTGTTCAACCCAAATCCCATTCTTGAATCATGTCATCATCTCAAACCCCTACACCGATTATCCATGTTCAGCCTGAAAATTCAAGCTTCAATGCTGGTATCATTCTGAATGAAACGAATTACGATGTGTGGTCTCAAATCATGGAGATGCATATCGCTGGACGTGAAAAACTAGACTATATTCTGGGCAAATCACCTCATCCAAACGAGTCTAGCTATGCAAAATGGTATGCTAAAAATCAAAAGGGAAAGGGATGGTTGCTAACCTCTATGTCCTCAGAGATCATGAAGTGCTATCTATGATTGCACACCGCAAGAGAAATTTGGAGTGCTCTTGCCAAAGCATTCTACGATGGATCAGACGAATCGCAAATCTTTGCACTCAATCAAAAGCGTTTTCCACTAAAGAGGTTGGTCGACCTCTTTCTACGTATTATGGTGAACTCATTGAAATCTTTCAGGAACTAGATCATCGTGACAAAATAAAAATGAAGGACCCAGATGATGTTATCCAATATGAGAAATCAGTGGAAAGGTTGTGTATGCACATCTTCTTGAATGGTCTTGATGTAGAATTCGATCAACTTCGCGGTGAAATTCTACACAAAGACCCAGTACTGGACTTGGAAGCTACCTATGCTTATGTCCGTCGTGATGCCAATCGACAGACCACCTTGAATGGAGAGTCTGATTCCACCGAATCCGCTTCTATGATAGCCCGCCAATACAAGTCGCAGCCACAGAGGTCTAATCCAAAACCAGAATCGCAAAATCGTAGCTACGAAATAGGGGGTGCTCAGAATGACCAAATGTGCACTCATTATGGTGCAACCGGACATACAAAATCCAGATGTTATGAACTAATTAATTGGTTACCCAGAGTGGTGGGATCCTAGCAAAGCACCCCGCAAGCCCAAGTCGAAACAAAATTACGGTGCTTCTATTGCTGTAGCTGAATCTGCGACAAATCCTCCTGAAGAAGTTTCAGCTTTGATTACTACTTCAGGTAATGATGGTAAGACTCTTAATACCTCTACACCTAATAGGAATAATGCATGGATAATTGATTCAGGTGCAACAGATCCCATGACATTCGATGCTGCCCCTATTCAATGTATGATATCATCTAATCAACCTATTGTGTCTACAGCCACTGGTGCCTCTTCTCCTGTAATTGGAGAAGGTTCAATTACTCTTACAAAAAACTCAATTTGGATTCCGTTCTTGTTGTTCCATCTCTCAGTCATAATTTATTATCTGTATCTCAAATCACCCTTGCTTTACAATGTATTGTGATTTTCTGGCCTAATCATTGTGTTTTTAAGGATATCAAGACTCAGAAGACAATTGGTTGTGGTACTAGACGTGGAAAGTTATACTATCTTGACTTGGAAACAGCCTGTTTGGCTACATTGGCTCAAGTCTTCTCAAGTGATGGATCAACAAAAACCTTGCATTCAGAAATTTGGTTATGGCACAAGCACTTAGGACATATTTCATTCAGATATTTAAAGAAATTGTTTCCTCAATTATTTTCAAAGTGTGATGTTTCAGATTTTAAGTGTGATGTTTGTGAATTAGCCAAGAGCCAACGTGTTCCTTTTCCAATCAGTATGAATAAAAGTCCAGTGCCATTTATGGTTATCCATTCCGATGTATGGGGTCCCGCCAAACAATCTTCACTCAGTGGTGCCCGATGGTTTGTGTCATTCATAGATAATCATACTCGTATGACATGGGTATGTTTAATGAAAACTAAACATGAAGTGAGTTCTTGGTTTACGAAATTCCACAAGATGGTCACAACGCAGTACCAATCTAATGTACAAGTTCTTCGCACTGATAACGGAGGAGAATTTGTGAATCAGGACTTGAAAAATTATTTGAATATTCATGGCATCATCCACCAGACGACGTGTCCTTATTCTCCTCAACAGAATGGTGTTGCGGAGTGAAAGAATCGTCACCTACTAGAAGTGGTACATTCATCCTTATTTGGTGCTCATATGCCCACACATTATTGTGGGGGAAGCCCTTACTACTGCAGTCTACCTTATAAACCGAGTCCCTTCTAGCACATTAAAATTTTTCTAAACCATTTAAAACCTTTCAAGCATCCATTTGTTCCCCTACTGTCCCAAATCTGCCCCTAAAGTATTTGGCAGTGTTGTGTTCATGCACCTCCCTACCCAACTACGACATAAATTGGAATACCGAGCTCTTAAATGTGTGTTTGTGGGCTATACTTTGCATCAAAAGGGGTACAGGTGTTATCATCCACCTTCGCACAAGATGTATGTTTCTCATGATGTTTGGTTCCGTGAAGATGAAATGTATTACTTAGTAACCAAGTCTACATTTCAAGGGGAGAATGAATCAGCAAGTATTGCAAATCCACCACCACCATCTTCTCATCCTCTACCTTCTCTAGACATCACGGATTTTTTTTAGTAATGATAGGACACAAATAACTAATGAAGAACTGCCTAATGTAGCAAGTGGAGACCAAGATGTGGCAATGGATGAGATGAATTCACCAAATATTGAAGATATTGATACAATCGATGCATCGGATATAGTTGTGCCACATCAAGATAGTATAAGTTCATCTCTACAGCATAACCAATTGTCTCATGATGAGTCCAACTCCACTCCAATACCTCAGGTAATCACTAATCCCAATCTGAAACTATCACCCAATCGGGTTACTAGAGGAATTCCTAAAGCCCATTATGAACCTGTCCTTACATCTAATCCAAAATACCCACTAAGTAATTTTGTATCTTACCACAATGTGTCGAAAAAATCTAAAGCATTCATGAATCAATTATCTGTTGTACCTAATCCTAGTAGTGTGTAGGAGGCTTTGAGAGATACCAGGTGGAAGGAAGCAATGAACGAAGAAATGAAGTCCCTCCAAAAAAATGCAACATGCGATGTGGTTGACTTACCAAGAGGGAAGAAATCAATGGGGTGTAGATGGGTATTCACTGTGAAATACAAAGCTGATGGAGCCATTGAGCGTTTCAAAGTAAGACTCGTTGCTAAAGGGTATAGTCAAATGGAATTGATTATTCAGAGACTTTTTCTCCCATAGCCAAGATCAATACTGTACGTGTGTTGCTATCACTAGCTGTAAACCTTGATTGGCCCTTACATCAATTTGATGTAAAAAATGCCTTCTTGCATGGAACACTTCAAGAAGAGGTATATATGGACTTACCTCCAGGATGCAATATGTCTCTTAAAGGAAGTCGACAAGTTTGTAAATTACGAAGGTCACTGAATGGCTTAAAGCAATCTCCTAGGGCTTGGTTTGGCAGGTTCACGAGTTCGATGAAAGCCTTTGGGTATAAACAATGTAATTCAGATCATACTCATTTTTTTAAGCATAAGGGGAGTAAGGTTATTGCACTTATCATATATGTTGATGATATGATAGTGACTGGAAATGATTCAGGAGAACAGAAGGCGTTATAGAATTATCTTGCTTAAGAATTCGAAATGAAAGATCTCGGTCCATTGAAATATTTTCTGGAAATTGAAGTATTGAGATCCAAGAAAGGTATGTTCTTAACCCAACGGAAATATACTTTAGATCTCTTGAAATAAACAGGTATGAAAACGTGTAGCCCAGCTAATACTCCTATGGACGAGAACGTGAAGCTTGGCATTTTTCCAGATCAAGTACCTGCAAACAAAGAAAGGTGTCAAAGATTAGTAGGAAGGCTTATGTATCTTGCTCATACACGACCAGATTTGGCTTATGCCTTAAGTGTGGTTAGTCAATTTCTACATTCTCCAAGCGAAGAACACATGAATGTCGTTATTCGAATCTTACGGTATTTGAAGTCATCACCCGGGAAAAGGGATAATGTTTAAAAAGGGTGATACATTGGCTATTGAAGGGTATACCGATATAGATTGGGCTGGATCAATTGATGATAGGCGGTCTACATTAGGATATTTAACATATATAGGTGGAAATTTGGTGACTTGGCGAAGTAAAAAACAAGCTGGTGTAACTCGTTCAAGTGCGGAGGCCGAATATCGAGGAGTAGCTAATGGAGTATGTGAATTGTTGTGGCTAAGAAGACTACTGCGTGAATTATGTATTACTCGTGTAAAGTCTATGAAGTTATTTTGTGATAACAAGGCAACATGTGATATAGCTCACAACCCGGTTCAGCACAATCGGACTAAGCACGTTGAAATTGATAGACATTTTATCAAGGAGAAGCTTGGAGCAAAGATTATTGAAATCTCACACATTCTGTCATAAGATCAAACCGGCATCTTGACAAGTTGGGCATGATTGATATCTATGCTCCAACTTAGGGGGAGTGTTACGTATTACAATAATTATCATAATATTAGTGATACTGTGTATATTAGATGATTAGGATCCCAGTGACTAAGGGATTGTATATTGTTCACATCCCTAGATTAAAGTTAGTTATCTCCTAGACTTAAGGAACAAGGAATTGTATTCTAGCTATATATGGTGTACGTTTGAATGAGAAATTACAACAACAGAATTCATAAACTTATTCTCAATTTTATCTTTAATTCCCTGTGGTTACTAAATGATTAATTAAGCATAAAAAATGAAGGTTTTTGGGAAAAATTGATTGTCACATGCCCAATCCGTCTAGGTAATTTGTTGAGGCAAGATCAAGTCAGGTGATTTTGCGAGTCAATAAAGGGGAATCCGCTGGTGTAAGAGTGAAGTGCTTCGGTTATCATCATAAGGCTTTGTCTAAGTTCCTGTTACACCCCGACCCGAACTAATCGTGATTAAGACTAATTAAGTGAGATTAATGCTAATTAAGTATGGATAATTTGGTTAATCAGGGTTAATGACCAAAGAGAGACAAATCAGTCTCAAATGATGCATTAAGCATAATGGAATGGATTTGAAGGGAATTGAATGGATTAAAATGAGTTTAGACTCAAACAAGGTAGGCTAAGGACTTTTTCGTAAATACGGATTTTCACATATTTCGTCAAATACGGAAATTCTTGATACCAACGTGTGTATTTCAAAGAGTACGTTAACTTTCATAATAAACACGATTTCATTTGACCTCAAATGGACCAAGTGAGGAGTCATTTGACTCTAAATGTAAATAAGCTTAAAAAGAGGGGGTTTTGGTGTGAAGAGAGCTTATATTAGAATGAAATGAACGGAATGAGTTTACTTTTCATTTCCATCTCTTGAAGCTCAAGAACCCTAGGCAACTTCTCCTTTTCTCTTCCATTTCCTTCATCAAGAGTGACATTAAGAGTGATTGAAGTGGTTTTTAAGGAATTGCCTCCAACTTCATCTTCTTCCCCAAGCCATCCTCCATTGTTGAAGAGAAGAGCTTGAGAGAGAGCTTAAGAATCCTTTTCCTTTGAGCTACAAGTAAGTAATGGGTCTTCCCTTAGAATCTTCAAGTTATTAATGAATGGTTAGGCATGATTGCTAGCATAGATAACTTATGGTTGTGTATTTAGATGTGTTTATGGATTAGGGTTTGAAAAATGGAACATTTGTGTTCAAGCCAAGCTAAGTAAAAGAGGGTTTTTGGCAAATAGCTTCCAAAAGAGGCAAGTATAAGCATTTTTGTGATTAGTGTTAATTGCTATAGAAGCTCATGGAATTTCCTTGTATTTTATGCATTCTCCATTGAGTTTTGAGAGTTATTGTGAGACCCCGACCCGAGAGGCCCAGATTTGTGTTTTTGAGTTGTGTTTAGCTCTAAGTGTGTTTTGTGGTTAAGTTGGGATTAGAATAGCTTTGTTATAGCTTTGGGGATTTTTGAGTGTCTTGGTTTTAGTGTGGGTCCTTTGGGGGTTCCCTATTTATGGCTTTACGTATACTTGAGGTTTTATCTTGGTTTTCTCGATTTGTATTTTATCCCGATTTACTTGTTTTGTTAATACCTTCAACTTTCATGTTGATCCCGTTCCCGCCCCGAATCCCGAAACTCGACTTTTCAAGCTTCTAGGGCAAAACAATACTTTTACACCAAATCTGTACCAAATTATTGTTATTCCCGAAACCCACGAAACATATACTTTTTAAAAACTAGATATTTCGACGATCATTTCTTCCTTCTTTGTCGATTTCATCCGAAGTCCCGAAAGCCACTATTTCAGCCTTTCTAAGTTCTTAAGTGGTGGAGCCCATTTTCATTGACTATAAGAGAACCCATCTCTCCTTTCCCTTCTCCATTTTCCAGCACAACTGAGCCTAGGGTTTTTCTTGCACCCTTTTCTTCTTGTTCTTGCTCTTCCATCATCAAGAGACAACCAAATCTTGCACCAACATCAAAATAGAGATCACCATTCTCTTCCTCTCCTTGAAGGCTTCCTATTGGTACCATTTTTGAAGAAATCTCTTCTCTCCAAGATCTTCATTTAGCTTGTCTTGTTCATTTGGAGAACCTATTGGTAAGATCTCTCCCTAATCTTCTAGATTCATGTTCTTATGGTCCTTGAGAAGCTCCATTTTCATTATTAGGAGCTCTCTCTTCTTATTGCTTGTTTTGACCCATTTTAGGGTTTGTTTTGGGGGTTTTTGTAGAGTTTGTGATCTTGACTTGCAAGTGTGATTAGGAGCTGGTTTTTCATTGATTAAAGACCCAGGGCAAGTGGATGATTTGATACTTTTATCTTTGAATGAGTTTTGATAAAATGCATTATGATTTCACCATGTATTTTGTGTTATTAATGGCTTGTTTAGACTTGAAATAAATGCACATTTGTGAGTCTTGATAGCTTGTTTTATCCAAGTATTAGATTGCTAAACAGGTTTGAAAGAATGTAGAAAGGAATGGAGGAAATAGAAAAGACCACTGAACTGCTGTAACAGAACCTGGGTTCTGTTACGCAGTTCACGCGGTCGACCGGCCAAGGGGCGCGGTAGACCGGGGACACTGGAACAGGCCCCCCAGTTGAAGACCTGCTGCACTGCGGGATTCTCTGTTCCGCAGTGCACGCGGTCGACCGGCCAAGGGGCGCGGTCGACCGGCCACACAGAGGTCAGGCTCTCTGGAGCCTGACCAAAATACTATTCACCCATTTAAAGTTACAACTCCCGGTCGACCTGGCCCCTGGCCGGTCAACCGAACCCCCTGTGTACTCGGTCGACCGGCCATGGGCCAGGTCGACCGGCCCAATTGGAAACCTGCTGAAAAATAGACTTTTGCCCTATGATTAGATGGACTTTAAATGGAACTTAGTGACCCTTTTGTGGACCCGTTTGACTTCTTTTGAGGATGGTTGAACCGACATTTCCTCATGGTTAATCCGGTCGTATCGGTACTTAACCTAATTCAATCTTGAACGGTGCAGAATGACGGGATATCCTTTCTTTTATCTAAACGCGAAATTGGTTTGTTTGGGTATCGCGAATCCGTTTTCCCTTCGATGACTGAGTAAGTTGTAAGGTACTACTAGATTAACATGGTGCTTAGGATCCCATCCCTATTATGTTTTGTTTAACTAAAATTCGATTAGGGTTTGAATACCTAAGGTGCATAAAGAGCCCGGAATGTCTCCAAACTCAAGGAGTACCAAGTGATCATTACAATCGACATACGGGTCCTTATTCACTTGATTCGTATTGAATCCCAATACTTGTCCCGAATTTCTCGAATTATGATTTGTCTTGAATCCCGATAATAGCCCGAATTTCTTGAATTATGATTTGTCTTGAATCCCGATAATAGCCCGAATTTCTCGAATTATGATTTGTCTTGAATCCCGATAATAGCCCGAATTTCTCGAATTATGATTTAGCATTCCCGAAAGTATTGAAAGTGTATTTTAGCAATTTTGCTAGCCCGTTTATACATGCCCGAATGAAATGAAATTAGTGCTTTCGAGCACCCCGTCCCGCCCGTTTATTTAAGTGCATTACATATGATTCGTACATGTCTTGTTTTACATGATTTGACCTATGAGTCGGCACCACTAAGCTTGGCTTTCCTTGCCGGTTTGATCCACCGACTTGGAGACCCTTTCCCGTCCCGCCAGCTGCAGTTTGGATCCCGCTACCCGGTTATTACCGTGGTCTTGTCCCGATGCCGCAGATTGCTACTGTGGTTCCCGGTGCCCGGTTCGCTACCGTGGTCATGTCCCGTATTATATTATGTATATGTTACTTATGTTGCATCTCCTCACTTCGGTGACTGAGACAACATCCCGATATGCTCATGTCACTTCGGTGATAGAGGACTTAGCTTTTTGTAGTTGCCATCTTGCTTGTTTCCCGTTCCCTTGGATACCTTACATGTTTTATATTGCATACGTATTTGAATAAATGATTATCTCGTTTTATGAAACTATTGTTTTGACAGGTTTAAATGTTTTCCAAGGTATTTTCCTTATTGTTATGTCTTTTCACCTGCTTGCCAAACCGTCGTGTTTGACCCACTATTTTGGTACTCAGGTTCAGTTTCCCCGCCCGAGCTGAGAGTTGTTGGCTGTGGAGCCATGAGTTGCAGGTTGTCTTGTCGGCTATGTCATGTAGACATTGTGCTCGACATCGGAGTTACGTCATATTTGGGTAGTGGATATTAGTTTGTATTGTTCGGCTTTTATTAGCCTTTCTTGGGATTGTAATTAATTCACATTGATACTTGTAACTTGAACATATATGGAAATGTAATATCCTGTTACTGTCAGCTTTGTATTTTATTATGTTGATTTATTCCTGTCTGATATGGTTCATAAAATGATAGCTTTATGCTAGAGGTTGTATGCGACGCGGAATCCGATGATGTCCACGGACTCCGGGTCGCATTGCCACGAAAGCTTCCTCAAAAATATTTAGACAGTGTTGTGATTTTGGATCCTCACACACGCGGATCTTGGGAGAAATATAATCACCAATCACCTCCCCAAACTTTCCCGCCCCCGAGGTCGGGAACCGGGTTTTGGGGCGTGACAGTTATTATGGGCTTAATGATATGTTTAATGGATGATTAGAGATGTCATTGTGATTGAATGATGAATGAATGATATATGAGGAGGGAATAGGAGGTTCCAATGATCTTATGCAGGTTGTGGAAATTAATGGAGAAAGGAAGTAGAAGAAGGGAGAGAGTGTATCAGAATTCGGGTGAAATTCTGAAGGATTCGCTCGAGCGAACAGTATGTCCGCTCGAGCGAACGAGGTTCTGTTTCGACTGACAGAAGTTCTGTATTGGTCCGCTCGAGCGAACATTAAGTGCGCTCGAGCGAACATAGTTCTGTTTGGGTCCGCTCGAGTGAACAACGTTCTGTCTTGGTCCGCTCGAGCGAACAGTAATCCGCTCGGGCGAACCTGATACTCAGTTTGAGTCCAGTGAATTTCGGATTTCAGATTTTTACGAGAATTTGGGGTATGTCTCGTGAGTATAAACGCTTCACCGATTATTTTTAAGCCTAATTAAGGATTAAATGAAGTTACTGAGAATTAATCGATAATTACCTAAGCTCCATGGGTGATAATTACGGGGACTAGTAATGCACATATTAAATGTACAAATGTGATGTCCATCGTGAATAACACGTGCATTTGGAAACCAATGGTTACACCCGAATGATTGATTAGGATTGAGATATGATTGGGTAAAACCACGTGTGGTTAACAATACTCTCATTGTGTCATTGTGAATCAATCTAATGAGATTAATATTATTATTATTCCTTTCCTTTGTTATGAAAGGAATCACTGAATTGAATTGAATCCATAAAAGGATTTCTTACTGAAGGTTATTGACCATTGAGTCTGGCACTACCTAGCTATTGTATTAGAACTTTAAATGAGTTCAATGAATAAGAATGACTAATCCTGTTGCAGCAGATGGATATTGGGATGTTCCGGAGCTCCGTGGTGATGCTAGTTGTCCCTGGCCCGGACACTAGTAAGTCCCACCAAATTCTGATCGTATCTTCGGATATTGATTGATACCTTCCATTGGAAGATGAATCCTCCCTTTGAGGGGAGATGGTAAATGAAAATGAATCCTTCCTTTGAGGGAAGATGGTAATGAAATGAATTATAATGCAATGAATGCTATGGTAGTTGCCATTTCATTCATGTATATTGACTAACATTGTGTCTCTTATTGTTATTGTAGAATTGTCTAGATTTCTCTAGTATTAGAACTGTTATTAATGCAAATAAATGTGTTAGTATACTATTGCAAGAATTGTTTATACATTGTTGAATCGTCGTATTCATTAGTATTATTGATGGCATTACAAGCCCGACTGCCCCTACCAGTGCAGCAGCGCCCCCGGCGCCAGCGGAGGAGACCGCTCTGGTTCCTCCAGGAGGTCTGATCGAGTGAAACAGACGGGATACCATATGAACTGAGTATCCGAGTGCGAAATGGGAATTGAAACGTTTTGGAAAATGTTTTGAAGAACTGTTTATAATTCATTTTAAAATGTAATTAATTGGTTATCTGCATAATGTTTTGAATATGCAGTGTTGATTAATGTATATTGGAAATGATACATGTATAAGAACTTTATTTTGTATACCTGTAAAGTGCAAGTTGATATTGTCAAATATGAATATTTCCGCAAAAAGTTTTGTATTTGACAGGTGTATTGTGAATGATATCCCTTGTGGATTCCGTTTTAACTTCGGTTAATTCAGAGTTTACGGGAGTAATTATGATAATCACGGCTCGAGGTTACCGGATCTCGGGCTCGGGTCGTGACAGTTCCTCATTAGAAATATCTAAGTACTGACGGTGAGCTTATAAGTTAAACACCGTCTTAATTCGACGTGATGTATTTTAAAGCTGTGTGGCCCTGAATCCAATAAGAACTTTGAAGTTAAACTTAAATGGTTTAAGTAATTCTCTCTAACTGCTTTTAAATTCAGGGGCTTTGGGAAACTTATAGCTGCATGGGACAGAATTAGAAGGCATCAGCTATATACAGTCAAAAAATCCCAGTTGGGTATGTGATGTATGTGATGCCTCACCCTATTAGTTCTCTGTTTCTGCTTTTTTCTCTGTGCCAGAGAACTTGAAGATATTGATGTAACAGGTAGTACACCATAAACCCATGTCAGAACTTCATCACTGGTAGTGTTTTCTGTTCTTCTCCTCCTCTTGGGCATTAGTTTCTTCATTGTTTTTAATCAGAGAACTTCGTGCGAGAAGACTCTAGTAAATGAATATTGATTCTTTTGTGGTTTTCCATACTTTTGTTTTCTTTCTACTTGTCTTTGATAAAGCTCTTGTAATGATTGAATGTGGGCAGGTGTTTGTGGAACTCAAAAGGAACATTTCCGAAAAGATAGAATAAAGAAGAAAATCGTGAATCCAGGTCAGAATCCTAGATGGGCATACGTTATACTTGGTTTTTGTCTATCTCTAATGCATGATAAAAAAATTTCGCTGTGGGTTCTGTTGTTCTGCATTGCCGTTTTTTCCTTTGTTTCAGCTCTTTTATTGGTGCTTGTTTTTCGTAGATACATGTGAGAATAGAATAACGGCTACAGGAACCAGCAGTCCACATCAAAATTGATACTGATCGGTTCCGTTTTAACTGTCTATCTCTGATTCATGAAATATGGTTTTGGCCTTTTGGGCACGTATTTTGTTATTTCACTTTCTTTTAGCCTTTGATGGAAAATATTGGTAGGTGCCTGTGAAGTAAAGAAGAAGAGCTGAAAAATCAGAACCCCATATCAAAATTGAACTGGGCATTTCATCCTTTTACATACACTTCTGGTTCATGAAAAAGTTGTGTATTGATTCTCTGAGAAAAACCTTATCAACTAAAGGTTCTTACAAACACATGGGTAGAAAATCAGCTGATAATTCAGAAGAGCAACCCATCACCTTAGAACATGAGGGAGAAGCAGAAAAATCCATTGATCAGAGGGATTTCGTGGTAGACATTGAAGCGGGCAATGTGAATAACAAAAATGGAAACTCTACCATATATAATAACAACGAGCTATAGAGGGGATCAAGCGATGAGTTTTGGAAAGACAACAATAGGGAGGGTAGTGGAGTTCCACATTTGGGGAATTCCATAGAAACTGGTGAATCCAACTTCCAGCATTGGCCATTACATGATGAACCCCCGTCGAAGCTCATTAGGCAGTTCTTGCCTAAACAAAAGGCTTCAGGTGATATGTCCTTGGACATGAATTTGGAGATGTATGCACCAAGGCATGACCACCCCCTCCCCACTCTAATGGAGATCAATTCAAGCCGACAACAGTCCCTTTCCCCAAAGGAGCTCAAGGTCTCCTTCCAAGTCCCATCATTGCAACAGTTTGAGATCACCTCGGTACCTGTCGGTGTTGGAAATAAAGCAGGAAGTTTATATTTTTTCTGATAACTTTTCTTCATATCACTCTGTTTCTTGACACAACTACAAGAGTGTATATAGAACTCATACATTCATATACAAAATGACTCTTGACTCTCCAAATATAGTAACCTATATTCAGTTACATTCTCATCCACTAACTCATAACTGCACACACACATTACCACCCACTAACTCATTAACATCCATAACAGCATAAACAATAACACCCCACTAACACACGACTCTTGCTATGAATTTGTTTATTGTTCAACACCCCCTCTTAAACCAAATTCACATCCAGTAACCACTCCAATAATATCCTTCAATTTGTTGAAAACATCTGCTTTGAGGGGTTTCCTGAAAATATCAGCAACCTGATCTTGAGACTTGACTGAGATTAGCTCAACCCCCTTGTTTTTCACATGCTCTCGAATGAAATGAAAACGAGTATCAATGTGCTCCATAACAGCACAAACAATAACACCCCACTAACACACGACTCCTTGCTATGAATTTGTTTATTGTTCAACACCCCCTCTTAAACCAAATTCACTTCCAGAAACCACTCCAATAATATCCTTCAATTTGTTGAAAACATCTGCTTTGAGGGGTTTCGTGAAAATATCAACAACTTGATCTTGAGTCTTGACTGAGATAAGCTCAACCTCCTTGTTCTTCACAGGCTCTCGAATGAAATGAAAACGAGTATCAATGTGCTTACTTCTTTCATTCATCGTAGGATTCTTTGCAAGCGCAACAGCAGACTTATTGTCAACAAAGATTCTTGTAGGTTCTTCATGTTGAAGTTGAAGTTCATTGAGAAGCTTCCTTAACCAAATCGCATGACATACAACAGTTGATGCAGCGACATATTCAGCTTCGCATGTAGAGAGAGTAACAATAGGCTGCTGCTTTAACAACCGAGTAAAGGCTATTTCTCCTAGGTAGAAAATAAAACCTGTAGTGCTCATCTCCACCCCAATCACTATCGGAATAACCTTCAAGATGAAAATCACCATGAGAAGAATAAAACAACCCATGATTAATTATACCTTTGATGTAACGAAGAATACTCTTGGCTGCCTGCAAATGAAGATCTTGGTTCCTCCATATAACGGCTTATTAGCCCAACTCCATATAGTATATCTGGCCTGGTACAAGTTAAATAACGAAGGCTTCCTACTTAGCTCTTGAAAACAGTATGATCCTCTCTTTCTCCATTGTCGTGCTTTGTTAGTTTTGAGTCCACACTCCACAGCTGTTGAAACCGGATTGCATCTATCCATCTTGAACTTCTTGAGAATTTCTCTTACATAACCTTCTTGTGTGATGAAAATTCCCTCATCCTTTTGCTTCACTTCGATGCCGAGGAAATAAGACATAAGACCAATGTCTGTCATTTCAAACTCTTGAAACATAGTGTCATTGAACTCCTTGAACATGCTTGGATTGTTTCCTGTAAAAATCAAATCATTCATGTTCAAGAAAACAAATAATACATTCTCTTCAAGATACTGATTTATTCTACTGTTCCATGCCCACGGAGCCTGCTTTAACCCATAAAGAGTTTTCTTTAATTTCACCTTATCTTCACTACCACCTTTGACAAACCCTTGAGGTTGTTCAACATAAACCTCTTCTTCAAGATATCCATTCAAAAATGCCGATTTGACATCCATTTGTGAAATTTTCTATTTGTTTAGTGCTGCTAGAGAAATCAGCAATTTCACCGTCTCAAGACGAGCAACAGGAGCAAAAAATTCATCATAATCTATTCCGGGTTTCTGGCTATAACCATTTGCAACAAGTCTTGCTTTATACCTTTCGATTTCTCCTGTGGCATTCTTCTTTGCCTTGTACACCCATTTAACTCCAATGGCCTTTTGTCCTTCCAGAAGATCAACAAGCACCCATGTTTTGTTCCTTCCCAATTGACTGAATCTCTACATCCATAGCTTCTTTCCATTTTTTTTTCATGAACAACATCTTCAAACACTATGGCTTTACTGTCTGCAAGTAAACATAATAATGTTAGATCATTTTGTTCTTTTGTTACCTCATAAAGAATCCTGTAGACTCCTCATACCTCTTGGTCCCACACTGGAACTTAACTTTCCAAGACATGGTGAACAATTTGGAGATTGTGAGCTTGATTCATCTTGATTTGTTGTCACTGGAGTTTAGGGAGAAGGAGGAGATTGTGGTTCTCGAACTCCTCAGTGTTCTCTTTCTTCATCATCAAATCGGGGAAAGAAATCATAAATTTCTTCTTCTGGAATATTCAAATCCCATGAAGCTTTCTCATCAAACTCCACATCTCTACTTATTATCAACTTCTTCATAATGGGGTCATAGAGCTTGTAACCTTTTGTTCGGGCATCATAGCCAATAAAAACATACTTGGCACTTTTGTCATCAAGCTTTGATCTTTTTTGATCTGGTACATGTGCATAAGCTATGCTTCTGAAGACTCACAAATGTGAAATACCTCGCTTGATTCCACTCCATGCTTCAAGTGGTGTTTTGTTCCACACATATCTAGTTGGACAATGATTTAGCAAGTATGCAGCACAGTCAATTGCTTCAGCTCATAACTCTTTTGCCATCTTCTTATTTTTCAACATGCTTCGTGCCATGTTCATGATGGTTTGATTTCTTCTCTCTGCAACACCGTTCTACTGAGGTGTATATGAAGCTGTCAAAGGATGTCGAATTCCATTTTCTTCACAAAATTCTTCGAACTCATTTGATGTGAATTCGCATTCTCTATGAGATCTTAGAGCCACAATTCCAAATCCACTTTCTTTCTCAACAAGTGCTTTAAACTTCTTAAAAGTTTTAAACACTTCAGATATTTCTTTTAAAAAATGCACCCTTTTTTTTTAATGGTACACCCATGTTTTTCTACTAAAATCATCAACAAATATTAAAAAATACTTGTTCTTACCAAATGAGGTGGGAGTGATGGGACCACACACATCAGCATGACCTAGCTCCGGTGGGTTCTTGGCTCTGTTTGACGCTTCTTGTG
This sequence comes from Camphora micrantha, assembly GCA_003546025.1. NCBI lineage: Eukaryota > Viridiplantae > Streptophyta > Magnoliopsida > Laurales > Lauraceae > Camphora > Camphora micrantha. The sequence continues at coordinate 52,503,628 of QPKB01000004.1, read as the reverse complement.
GAAAACTCTTTCTTGGATGCTTACCAAGCAAACATCCTTCACATAACTATTCTGGATGATTAATCAAAGGTAATCCCTTCACCATTCTTTTATTGGACAATAGCTTCAACCCACCAAAATTCAAGTGGCCATATCTCAAATGCCCCATCCATGAAATGTCTTTTGACACATGCTTTGAAGCACTTCACGACATCATTCTGAATTTTCAAGTGAAACATATGATTTCTTGACATAGCTACCTGGGCAATTAAATTTCTTTTGTGGTCTCTTATTGAAAGCTTCCCATCTTTCATATGTATATCATAACCCTTTTCTAAGAGTTGTCCCAAGCTTAGAATATCACTCTTCATATCAGGTACATAATAAACATCAGAAATGAATTGATGACCACCATTTTTCAGTTGAATCAGAATATTACCTTTGCCTATCACTGCAATTTTTGATCCATCTCCAAATGAGACATTACCACGCACTGATTCATCAAGTTCTATGAACAAACTTTTCTTACCAGTCATGTGATTGCTCGCTACAGTATCAAGATACCAATTAGTTGGCTCACTACCTCCTCCATGGTAGGCAAGTAATACAGTGGAGTCAACCTCTGTTATCTTCTCAACAAAATTAGCCTTCTCTTCAATATTTCCTTCGCTTCTGCATTCGGTTGAATAGTGGCCAAATTTGTTGCAATTATAGCACTGAATATGAGCCTTACACTCCCACTCTTCATGCTCAAACTTATTATAGTTGTAACATTGCTTTTGTGATTTATCTCGAGGCCTTTGAAAACTTCCTCTGCCACGCCCTCTAATATTATGCCCATCTTGCTTCTTTTTATCATTAACCTGATTAAAACCTCTTCCGCTTCCTCGACCTCTGCCTATTCCTTGACCATGTCCATGTCCTCTACCTCTCTAATTGTGGTTGCTAGAGCCATCACGCTCTTTTATCAATGACAGCTTTGAATGCATCACTTGCTCAAGAGATGATTCACGCTCCTTAAGAAGCCTTTCTTCATGTACCTTTAATGAACCCATCAGCTCATCAATTGTCATAGTGTCCAAATCTTTCGACCCTTCTAAAGCCACAACTATGTAGTTTCAAACTTCGAATAAAGGGATCGAAGAATTTTCTTCACGACCCGCACATCTTCCATGTTTTCACCATTTCTTCTAAGTTGATTCACTGCTGCTTGAACCCTTGAGAAGTAATCAGAAATGGGTTCTGATTCTTTCATATGCAGGGACTCAAACTCACTTCTAAGAGTTTGAAGACGCGCACCTTCTTCACCTTGAATGCTCCTTTAAAGAAACTTTGAAGTGAATCCCACGCCTGCTTCGAGTTTGTGGAACTTGAAATCTTCTCAAAGGCAGACTCAACCACTGATTGGTAGATGAGAAAAAGTGCCTTCTCATCTTTCTTTCTAGCATCTTTTAATATTGTGATCTGATTCTTTGTCGAATTAGTTTCATTTTCTGGTTCATTATAACCTTTTTTGATGATGTCCCATGCTTCTTGAGATCCTAGCAATGCCTTCATTTGGATACTCCAATTCTCATAATTCTCCTTTGTAAGATGAGGAAGTTGAAATGGCACCATACCATTAGCCATTTTTCCTCACTGAAGCTCTGATACCACTTTCTTGGAAATAAAGGAGGAAGTCTATATTATTTCTGATAACTTTTCTTCATATCACTCTGATTCTTGACACAGCTACAAGAGTATATATAGAACTCATACATTCGTATACAAAATGACTCTTGACTCTCCAACTATAGTAACCTATATTCAGTTACATTCTCACCCATTAACTCATAACTGCACACACACATTACCACCCACTAACTCATTAACATCTATAACAGCACAAACAATAATACCCCACTAACACACGACTCCTTGCTATGAATTTGTTTATTTTTCAACAGTCAGGCAGAGTAAATATATGATTCTTCAGAGGATGAAGATGGTGAAAGTGAAATTGGTGGCAGAGAGCAAAATAGAATACCAATGAATTCAGGGGAGGTCTTGAAGCGTACATCAAATGCTTCATCTAGGCGGAACTCAGGCATATTATAAACCAAGAATAAGTCAAGGCTGATGGACCCGCTGCCTTAACTCAAAGATGAGGCGAAAAAATCTGGGAAGGCAACAAAATCTGGGCAAATGAAACCGGTGAAGTCCGGGATACTGAAATCAGGAGTGTTAGGGAGGATCGAGGAAGATGATGAAGACCATTTCCTCGGTGAGGACCTCCCTGAAAGATTCAAACAGGAGAAGCTTGGTGCATCTACAATTCTCCAATGGTTAAGCCTTTTTGTCTTCTTGGCAGCTCTAGTTTGCAGCCTCACAGTCCCGTTCTTAACCCGAAAGATGGTATGGGATATGCATCTATGGAAGTGGGTTGTTATGGTTTGGTTTCTTATATGTCGACGGTTCGTCTCTGGTTGGGGAATTGGGATTGTTGTCTACCTCATAAGTCAGAGAGAAGCTTCCTTTTACGAAAACGGGTCCTGTATTTCGTCTATGGCGTGAGGAAAGCAGTTCAGAATTGCTTGTGGCTGGGTCTAGTTTTGATTGCCTGGAACTACATTTTCGATCAGAAGGTTGAAAGGAAGCTGAAAAGAAAGATTTTACCCGTTGTAAGATTTTGGTGATTATAAAATTTAGAATTCTACCATTCCCGAATTCTGTTGGCCTTTTTTTTTAAATTTGATTACACCGCTTGTAATAGATATGAGCCATCTGATTAGTGGGACTCAGTCTCATCCGTCATTTGGCATTTTCAAAGTAGTATAAATTACAAGCAGGGGAGGGCCAAGACCCAGGAGGCAACATGTTGTCACCCTTAATAATATAAGGGACAAACATGTCTTTTTATCTTTTAATTAAGAGAGCTGCTACCTACACACTGCAAAATACTTTGCATACCCACTTTTTTTATATAAAAACCCTAAAGTACCCCTCCCTCTCCATCCCTCTCTCTCCCTGCTCCGGCCACCTCCGCTCGACCCAGCCCGCCGCCCTCCCTCCCTCCCTCTCCCTATCTCTCTCCCTATCCCTGCTCGTTGCTCACCTCCGCCCGTGCCACCCTCTCCTTCTCTCTGCTCCGACCACCTCCGCCCAACCCCGACCACTGATGTCCGCACCTGCCTCTCCCCCTCTCCTTCTCCTTGTCCCTCTCATTCTCCCTGTCTCTCCCTTCCTTCTCGCCGCTGACAGGTGAGAAGGAAGGGAGAGAGACGGAGAATGAGAGGGAGAGTGGGGAGGGAGAGGAAGAGAGACAAGGAGAAGGAGAGGGAGAGGGTGGCGGCGGTCGGGGTCGAGCGGAGCAGGCAAAGGGAGAGAGAGGATGGAAAAGGAGAGGGAGAGGGCGGTGCAGGCGGAGGTGAGCAGCTATCCGAGAAAGGAAAACAGAGAGGGAGGGTGAGCGGAGCAGGGAGAGAGAAGGAAGGAGAGGGAGGAGTAGTTTAGGAATTTAAAAAAAAAAAAGTGGGTGTGCGCAAAGTATTTTGCGTGTGCAGGTAGCTGCTCTCTTTAATTACATGAAAAAGGTCAATCACTCAAAAAGAAATAGAGAGTGGCTACCTACACACTACAAACCACTCTCTACACACTGCATTAAAAATAAAATAAAATAAAATAAAATAATTCCTAAACTACCCTTGCCCTCTCCTTCCCTCACTCTCCCTTCTCCTCGCCGCCCGCCCGCCCGCCCGCCCTATCGCCTTCCTCTCCTCTCCCCCTTCCTCTCCCTCTCCCTCTTCCTCTCAATTTCCCTCTCTTTCCTCTCCCTGCTCGTCGCCGCCCGCTGCCCACTGCCCGCCCACTCTCTTTCTCCCCTTCCTCTTCCTCTCCTTCTCCCTCTCTATTTCCCTCTCCCCGCTCATCGTCGACTGCCACCCGGTCACCCTCTCCCCTTCTTCTCTCCCTCTCACGATGGACAAGCAAATGGAGAAGAAGCAAATGCTTTGGATGTAATAAAAAAAGAAAAAGAAAAAAAAATTGACATTGAAATGGGCGAATCTGATTCGTTCGGCGACACAGGGCCGAACAAATCGAGTTTGTTTGGCCTCATATGTGGCCGAACAAACTCTATTTGTTTGGCGTTGAATCGCCGAACAAACTCGATTTGTTCGCCCTGTGTCACCGAACGAATCAAATTCACCGCTTTCAATGTCATTTTTTTTTTTTTTTTTTTTTACATTCAAAGCATTTGCTTCTTCTCCATTTGCTTGTCCACTGTGAGAGGGAGAGAGGAAGGGGAGAGGGTGACCGAGCGGCGGTCAGTGACGAGCAGGGAGAGAAAAATAGAGAGGGAGAAGGAGAGTGGGGGCGGTGGGCGGCGACGAGCAGGGGGAGTGAAAGAGAGGGAAATAGAGAGGGGGAAGGAGAGGAAGAGGGAGAGGAGAGGATGGGGAGAGGGCGGCTGGGCTGGTAGGCAATGAGGAGAAGGAAGAGGGAGAAGGAAGAGAGGGAAGGAGAGGGCGAGGGTAGTTTAGGAATTTTATTATTATTATTATTTTAAATGCAGTGTGTAGAGAGTGGTTTGTAGTGTGTAGGTAGCCACTCTCAAGGAAATAATTGGACAATGGAACAGATCGTAATTATTACGTACAATTTGACTGTCACTCTGTCAGTCGAGAGATTTTAATAAACATACAAAATAAAGCACAAAATTAATTCTTGATGAACATGCTGGAGAAGCCAAAGACATTATTGTATTATTTTGAAATAGCATTTCAAAAGTAAAAATAAAAAATAAATCACAAAATTAATTCTTAATATGAAAATATGGCACTAGTTGAGATAAGGGCATAGATATGGTTATGAGCATGGCCCTATGGTTTGGATTGTAAAAGGTTTGTTTGGGGATGGTGGAGTAATAACCCAACCACAAGAATACCCATTTTTCATATAACATATATGGCCATTCAGCTATAAGATGGGCCTGAGCAAGGTTACAGTAATAACCCAACCACAAGAAAACCCATTTTTCATTTTTACTTGAGCGAATGCTGAAACTAAAAAAGAAAGAAAATAGCTTCAAATAATAAGTCACAGTCTGTAACTCAGGTGAGAACACTTTTTTTTTCGTTTTGTTTTAGAGGAGGTGAGATCGTGAGGGTTGAGTTTGTAACTATGAATCCTTCTAAGAAAGAAAATGAAACCTTCAAAAAAAAAAAAAAAAGCCCAAAAGTATTTGTATGAAACTGATGCACACGTTTTCATGTTTGGGAACTGCACTAGGACGGGGTGAAATCAAGCCTCGAGTTTTTTCAGACAAAGGGTTACATCAAAAGTAAACCTTTTTAAAATTTTCACATTAAAAAAAAAAAGTAAAAAAACAACCTCCTTTCTCCACTAAAAAACAAAAAACCACACGCTTTTTACTCAAAGTAAAAAATATTCCCTACCAAACAACTGGAGACAATACCATCATAACACACAAATATTTTGTTATGTCACTATTTAAGGCTTTACTTTACTCCACTCTACACGTAAAGTTCCCAAACACTAGGTCCAAGTCTAAAGACATTCTGCAAATGGGTCCCACTGCTGTCTAGTCCATGCATTCGTTTGTTATTTTATTATCGTATAAAATTGGACGAGTCATGAAAGTACCTGGTAAACGGTAAGTCAAGTAATTGCAACAGCATGGCATCTGCTATAAATAGGTGGCATGGGATTCTGTCCAGCCTCATTGCACAATCCACAATTGCACTAGGTACTAGGCTGTTGAGTGATTCTCATAGGTAGGATTCCTGTTAAGCTAGGCTCTTTGTCAAGGCTCAATACGCTCTTTCTTTCTAGCAATAGTCTCACAGGAAGTATCCCCACTTCACTTGGGAACCTTTCATCTCTCATTCATTTCTCTGTGGCGGCTACTAAATTAGAGGGAAGCATAACAAAAGAGCTCGACCAGATTAGAAACATACTCATTTTCAACATAGCAAAAAATAAGCTATCTCACACTATTCCTCACACACTTTACAATCTCTCGTCTATGGCTAGATTTTTTATCACTCAAAACCAACAAAGTGGAAGCCTTCCACCCGATCTCGGAGTCACTCTTCCCAACCTCATTGGGTTTTATGTAGGAGTAAACTGATTTACAAGACCCATCCCTATCTCATTGTCCAATGCCTCATAACTTGAACTACTAGGGATTGAGCGGAAATCAATTCACGGGATCGATTCCTACGAACCTAGGAAAGTTGCGAGGTCTCCGTTATTTAGGTTTGCAAAGTAATCTACTCAGAAGTGGGGGGGACGAGGATATGGGTTTTCTCTCTTCTCTAACCAATTGTAGCCTTCTCAATACCATGTGTGTATCCAACAACCGGTTCACAGGTGCATTGCCCAGCTCTATATCCAATCTCTCTACTAATCTTCAAAATATCAATTTAGGGTTTAATCGGATATGTGGAACCATCCCTTCAAGAATAGGTAATTTGCAAAACTTGATTTCATTGGCCATGCATTCCAACTTCATGACCGGTATGATTCCAGAAAGCATCGGAAAGCTTAACAAGCTACAGGGTTTGAGTTTGAGTAAAAACGATTTCTTAGGTGAAATTCCAGCTCCAATCGGCAACCACACTCAATTGTTTGATTTGTTTCTTGATAGAAAACTTACAAGGAATCATACATTTAACTCTTAAGAACTATCAACGACTATTAGAATTGTACCTTGATCACAATGATCTAACTAGTTTTATGCCAAAAAAAATTTTTAGCATTACAACTCTTTGAATTCTCAATCTAGAGGCCAATTCTTTGGTTGGGTCCTTGCAAACGGAAGTAGGCAACTCAAAAGGCCTTCAATGGCCAATTGTTTCTAATAACAAATTATTTGGTGAAATTCCCCAAAGCCTAGATAATTGTCTTAGTTTTGAGAACCTTTTTATAGAGGTAACTTCTTTCAAGGAGCATTTCCATCTTTGAGTGCTTTGAAAGGCATGTTACGAATGGATATTTCACATAATAACCTCTCAGGGAAGATTCCGGACTATCTTGAGAAGCTTCGTCATCTGCGATATCTAAACCTATCTTATAATGATTTTGAAGGTAAAGTACAACAAGAAGGAATCTTTAAGAATGCAAGTGCAATTTCAATCATATACAACAAAAAGCTCTGTGGGGGAAGTTTAGTAATGTTGTTGCCTGAATGCCCAAGCGAAGATGTTAAGAAACAGAGCCAACACTTTCTGAAAAAACAAATGATTGCCATACTCATCAGTTCAGTCCTTTTTTTGGTTTTGCTATTGCACCTCTATTATTATTGTATAATAAAATCAAAGAAGCATCCACATCCTCGTTCAATAACGCACCCCTTGGAGGAACTTATGAAAATCTCTTATGGAGATCTTTGTAAAGCAATTGATGGGTTTTCTTCAGCTAACTTGATTGGGATTAGAAGTTATGGATCGATCTATAAAGGCTATTTGGATCACATTACGAAGATTGTGGCAGTGAAGGTGCTTAATCTTCAGCGGAAAGGAGCTTCCAAGAGTTTCATAGTCGAATGTAAAGCTTTGAGAAATATTCGGCGTCGAAATCTTCTAAAAGTTCTTACTATTTGCTCAAGCATTGATTTTAAGGCCCCGTTCTTTTACTAGCATTCCTGACAGGAATTCTGGCTGTCTAGGAATTGTCAGGAATTCTATGTTTCATTATTAGAATTCTTAGGAATTCCTGGGCATTTGAAATCCCAAAAAACTCAGCATTTGAAAAACCATTTTGACAAAGAGGATTTGAAAAACCACTTTAGCAAAGAGGATTCAGAATTCCTGGGGCATGATTTTTTATTTTTTTTCATCACAATGCTTAGGCACTGTTCGGCCCCCTCTATTTGGACGATATGGATTGATACTTTCAGGTGTGCCACATGAACTACTGGGGAAAGATGAACATACAAGTGTCAACTTGTGGCTTCTATTATCATTTGTTTTTCTTTTCTGAATGATCATACAAGTCCCAAGAAGCTTATTTTTCTCTTCTGGATTTGCATGAAATGGGAGAGTTTAGTCCTAGTGGTATCTCGATATTATATTTTGTAATTAAGTGGGCCCATGTATATATCATATTAGACTTTGGAGGGCAATTTAAAGTTGAATCTACATATAAATAATACATGTGACAAGAATTCCAGTTAGAAATTCTTCTAGCCATGAAATAAGGAATTTGTGGAGACAAGGGATTCAAAATTCTCAGGCAGGAATTCAGGCCATGAATGAATCAAAGAATTTAGAATTTCAGAATTTGGCAGCAATTCAAATACCAGCATTTGAAATTCCCAAACAACCACCAGACATGAATTCTATGAATTCTAATAAAGAAATGGGCTCTAAAGGTGATGATTTCAAAGCTCTGGTTTTCGACTACATGGCTAAAGGGAATCTGGAGCAGTGGTTGCATCCAAGCATGGATAAGCAAGATCAACCCAAGAATTTAAACCTTATCCAAAGGTTAAATATAGTTGTTGATGTGGCTTCCGCATTGAATTATCTCCATACTTGTTTTGAGAAACCAATAGTTCATTGTGACTTAAAACCAAGCAATATTCTTCGTGATGACGACAAGAACGCCCTTATTAGAGATTTTGGATTAGCAAGGTCCCTTTCTGAAGCTATCAGCAATGTATCTCAGAACGATACCAACTCACTTGGCATAAGAGGAACTACTGGATATGTAGCTCCAGGTGACACTCTTTATCTTTCACTTTTATTTTTATAAGCATAATTAGCTATAGCCATTAGTAAATTTCTTTCCCTTTAACACCATCATGAATTTTAATCGAGTAAATAAAATGATTATAGGAAGCAATCACATATTTATCAACAAATCCCGATGGAAAACTGGTAGCTTCCGCAGGCTGCCCTAATAACTGGCGGACAACGAATGGTCCACTCAAACTCACGGTGGCTTCCCCTCACCATACCGGACTTTTCTAAGATCGTGATGCATAGGCACACGACTCTAGTGCATGCATTTATTACCGTATAAAATTTGACCGGTCACCCACACCCCAACTCTATAAAAGGGCTAAAAGTATTTGTATGACGTGAGGCATACGCACATGCTTTAAGCCCAAGTCAAGTCATCTGCGTGTGGGTCCAACTACTGTCTAGTCCATCCATTTATCATCGTAGAAAACTGAAACGTAACTTCGCAGGTCAAGTCATGTTGCAAAAGCATGGCATTTGCTATAGATAGGTGGCATGGGAAGGGATTCTGCATTGCTAAGTCCATACTCCACACCCTTTCCATAGTTCCACTGAACTGGTAAGGGAGAATCAGTTGGTGATGGAGCTCTCATATAATATTGTTGTTGTGAGGTGACTTTGATTATTTTTCTTTATCAATGCAATGCTTCTCATGTGGCATGTGGTGGGTTCCGTTACGACAAAAGATTCAACAAATGCAACCGATGCACTTGCTCTACTCACTTTCAAGCATCAGCTGTGGAGCGATTCCTTGAGCACATGGAATGATTCTCTCCCTTTCTGCCAGTGGGAAGGAATCATACACAGTCGGCGACATTCTCAAAGGGTCATGGCCATGAATGTGACTCAGCCTCAGTTGGTAGGTCCTTTGTCAGCCTTTATTGGGAACCTTACATTCCTTCGTGTAATCGACCTTAGCAACAATCAACATCATGGCCAAAATCCGGTAGGAATTTGGTCATTTGTTTAGGCTTCAGGATATCGATCTCATGAACAAATCAATGGGAGGGGAGATTCCAGTCAATCTGACTTGGTGTTGAGGTTTAGAACCATTGATTTTAACTCCAATAAGCTAAAAGGCAAGATTCCTGTTGAGCTAGGCTCTTTGTCAAGGCTCAATAAGCTCCATCTTTCTAGCAACAGTCTCACAGGAATTATCCCCACTTCACTTGGGAACCTTTCATCTCTCACCTCTCTCTCCCTCTCTCTAAGGAAAAATGGATTATAAGGAAACATACCGGAAGAGCTCGACCATATTAGGAACGTACTCTTTTTCAACATAGGAGAAAATAAGCTATCTGGTACTATTCCTCCCACACTTTACAATCTCTCATCTATACATGTCTTTTGTATCGCTCACTAAGTGGAAGCCTTCCACCTGATCTCGGAGTCACTCTTCCCAATCTCATTCGGTTTTTTGTAGGAGGAAACCGATTTACAAGTCCCATCCCTATCTCATTGTCCAATGCCTCGCGACTTGAAAGACTTGGATTGAGCACAAATCAATTCACTGGATCGATTCCTACGAACTTAGGAAGGTTGTGACGTCTCCGTATTTTAAGTTTAAACAGGAATCTACTTGGAAGTGAGGGAGACGAGGATATGGACTTTCTCTCTTCTCTAAGCAATTGTAGCCTTCTCAATGCCTTGATACTATCCTACAACCGGCTCACAAGTGCATTGCCCAACTCTATAGCCAATCTCTCAACTAATCTTCAAAGGCTCTATTTAGGGGACAATCAGATATTTGGAAGCATCCCACCAGGAATAGGTAATTTGCAAAACTTGTTTTTATTGACCATGCATTCCAACTTCATGACCGGTATGATTCCAGAGAGTATTGGAAAGCTTAACAAGTTAGAGGCTTTGGGTTCGAGTGAAAGTTATTTCTCAGGTGAGATTCTAGCTTCCACTGGCAACAACACTCAATTGTCTTATTTGCTTCTTTGTAGAAATAACTTACAAAGAATCATACCTTTAACTCTTAAGAACTATTAACGACTATCAAAATTACTCCTTCAGCACAATGATCTAACTGGTGATATCCCGAAACACTGGGGGCTAGTTCTTCGGTCGGGTCCTTGCCAACAGAAGTAGGCAACTCAAAGAGCCTTCAATTGCTAAATGTTTCTGATAACAAATTATCTGGTGAAATTCCCATAAGCCTAGATAATTTTCTTAGTTTGGAAAACCTTTTAATAGAGGGTAACTTCTTTCAAGGAGCATTTCCATATTTGAGTGCTTTGAAAGGCATGTTACGAATGTATATTTCACGCAATAACTTCTCGAGGCAGATTCCAAAGTATCTCGAAAAGCTTCCGTATTTACAATATCTAAACCTATCTTATAATGATTTTGAGGGCAAAGACCACAAGAAGGTATCTTTAAGGATGCAAGTGCAATTTCAGTCATAGGCAACAAAAAGCTCTGCAGGGGAAGTCCAGTACTGTTGTTGCCAGAATGCCCAAGCGAAGATGGTAAGAAACAGAGCCAACACTTTCTTAAAAAAAAATGATTGCAATACTCATCGGTTCAGTCCTTTGTTCGGTTTTGCTATTGTTCCTCCTTTATTATTATTGTATAAGAAAATCAAAAAGGCATCCACATCCTTGTTCAATAATGCACCCCTTGGAGGAAAAAGTTACGAAAATCTCTTATGGAGATCTTTGTAAAGAAACTGATGGGTTTTCTTTAGCTAATTTAATTGGGGTTGGAAGTTATGGATTTGTCTATAAAGGGTATCTGGATCACATTATGAAGATTGTGGCAGTGAAGGTGCTTAATCTTCAGCAGCAAGGAGCTTTCAAGAGTTTCACAGTTGAATGTAAAGCTTTGAGAAATATTCGGCATCGAAATCTTCTAGAAGTTCTTATTGTTTGCTCAAGCATGGATTTTTAAGGTGATGATTTCAAAGCTCTGGTTTTCAACTACATGGCTAATGGAAATCTGGAGCAGTGGTTGCATACAAGCATGGATGAGCAAGATCAACCCAAGAATTTAAGCCTTATTCAAAGGTTAAATATAGCTATTGATGTGGCTTCCGCATTGAATTATCTTCATACTTGTTGTGAGAAGCCAATAGTTCATTATGATCTAAAACCAAGCAATATTCTTCTCGATTGACATGAATGTCCATGTTGGAGATTTTGGATTAGCGAGGTTCCTTTCTGAAGCTATTAGCAATGTATCTCAGAACGATACCGACTCACCCTGCATAAGAGGAACTATTGGATATGTAGCTCCAGAAATTAAAGTGTGATATGCAATGTACATATTTGAAGCTAATAACAAGATTGGTTAATAAACAAGATAGATCAAACATGTATTAGATGGAAAACATGATTTATAAATAAAATACCAACAAAAAAAAAAAAATCAGTAGCATTCACAAGTATAAGCTATGTCAGTCACTTGCCTTGGCCTCTAGCACTCCAAGATCACTCTCTAATCTCACCAATTAAACAATAGCACACCTATAAAACAAAACCCTCAAAACATAATCCAAAATGGCTCAAAACTTAAAAAACTAACAAAGACATGAAATTAGATCATGCATGTTGGAATTAGTGGCTCATCTAAGACCTAGATCAACATGTAAAAAGATGGGATCAAGAGGCTTACTCTAAGATAGACCTACAACAACTCTATTGGCTGATGGAGAGGTTGTTGGTGATGAAACGACGAGAAAATAACGCCAATAGGAAGCTCTCAAAGCATGGAGGAGAATGGTGGTGGTCACTCTTCATTTGGGCAAAGATTTCCTTGAGTTCTAGAGGAAGATAGGAAGGAAACAGCTGGTCGCAGACGTACAAGGCTAGGAAAAATGAAATGGGGAAGGAAATGGGTTTTATAAAACTAGTGGAAAATGGGCCCACCACTAGTAATTGTTCATGGGCTTAGAACTGGGCTTTCTGGGCCTCGGATGAACTCGATGAAGAAGACTGAAATGATCATCATAAAATCTAGTTTTCAAAAAGTATATTTTTAACATAGTTCTTAAAATTTGAAATTTGGGCTCAAATTTCAATGTGAAAATGTTTTTTTCCCTAGGGCTGAAAAACCGATTTTCTGAGCTTCGAAGGGGATCAGTGTGAACACAAAAGTTGTTGGGGCTAATTTGACCTATAAAAAAAAAAGTTGAAAATTTTCAGATTTAAGAACAATCCCCCCTACACTAACACGTACAACCCAAGGCTTCCTTAGGCTACCAAACTAGGTTCAACAGCTCTCCAAATTCCTTAAAGCTATGGAAAAACTATTCTAATCTACAAACCAACTGATTACATTCAAATCTCAATAGAGAACTAACTCATAGCTAAAAACACACTAATCACGAAAATTAGGGGTCGGGGTCTTACAAAATGTATAGAGAAAACAACATCGTTTGCAGCAACCGCGATCATCTAGCATAGAAATCATCAATAAGGCAATTGACAGAAACTACAATTACTTCACATAAGTCAAACCCATCTTCTGCGAAAACTTAAGCTAGCAATTCGGCTTATCTACAAGAGGAGAATTGATTTGATGATTGTGACAGTTGAATGTGAAAACTATTTTAGTTTCTAGGAATGTAGAAACACATGATACAGCTCTATCATATTCTATTAAAGATGCATAATCTATGCACTCCCAATTTATCTGGTGGGGTTGGAAAGACTTCATGAATATGCAGGTGGCACACTTTTTGGGCTGGGCAACGAGCTATTGCTTAGCTCAAAGCAGAGGATCAAGATTAGAGGGAAAAAGTACATCTCATTTAATCTCTTTCCAACAATTCACCATTCCAAAAGCACGGTGAAATTATTATGATAACCAAATCCCATCATAATTTAGATATATTTCAATCCTAATCTAAAAGAGACTCAATTTTATCATAACATATCCAACATAAATATTCCCTACTAAAAATTAATTGACCATTCCTTCAAAACTGTCAAACAAATTGTCATTTGGGCTACTTCCAAATGCTAATCTTTAGGGGCTTATCCAGTGAGACGGGTTCTAATTGCTTTTTAAGACTCACAACTTTAATTCTCATAGTACTATGAGTTAGACTACATAGACTGTTCTTCCAACTTCAGCAACGTCATAATCACCTAGATCACATGAATAATACAATTCCAACAGCAGTTGATGAAGACGTGAAGGAAAAAGAAAAAAAGACTCACTGCTTCATATCTATACTTCTCACGATATTGCCTTTGAATAACAGGGCTAAATAACAGAGCAGCATTGTATATGAGATAAGACGAGTGCTTAGTCAAATTCAGCTCCACGAAGTCCAGTTTCATTCCCACCATACTTCAAAAACAGAAGTCCAGAAATTAAATTATATGGAATGAACACACACATATTGACTCAGAAGCATGTAACTTAGATCCAATGGATTATGTGATTGATCGGGTCCTTAATATTTGGATTGATTTGATCGATCACAAAGCCTTTTGATCCATCTTAATCCGAAACGGCCAACACTGGTCCAAAGCAAATTGTGAAAATCTTAAATTAATTGTGGGGGTCAAAAAGTACGTTCATGACTCGATTGGATCAACCCATCATGTTTGTTCAGGTTTATATCCTACTTACAGCCCAAAAAATAATGGACTGCAGAGTATGTAGGTTGACGCACTTGCTCAAAACAGGCCCAAACCAATTGGCAAAGGACCCAAACTGGTCGTCCATGCTTGTTAAATCCTGTCAATAAGGCAGCCGGTTTTGTAAATGCAGTGTTGGAAAATTGTGTGGCCCGACTGCCATAGGGCTCATGCCAAATCGAGCTCAGCGGTGTGCCGTGGTTGAACTCCCAACAAGTCTTGATCTGGTTGAGTCAGATAACGTTTAAAACTCTTGGTGGTAGAGTTTGGATAAGGTTCAGACTCTCGCTTTTGCAGAATTTCCACCGTGGTCAGGAGATGTGGGAGATTACTAATATTTCTGTGATTTCTTCTTAGCTTGGTTTGAGTTGTCTCTGATTGAATGGGAGATGTACGGTTGACTTTGCTAAAATCTACTACTTCTCCTATCTCCAGACTTTATGTGTTTCATAGAAAATCGAGTGACTGCATCATATATTGAGAGAGAGAGAGAGAGAGAAAGAGAAAGGGGGGGGGAGGAGGAGAAGGAGGATCAAAATTTGACCCTAGCGCACCCCACTTCAAAAAATAGCAACCCAGAACCATAAAACAGCAGAGATTATCAAAAGTCACAAGATTACAGCCACAACACAAGTCAAAAAACAAAACCCAGAATCAAAATCTGTGAAGAAGGATAGAAGACAGGAATTCAAGATGGAAGAACTTGGAGGAAAATTGAGGAGAATGATTGGAAGGGGTCACCTTTTCCTTGTATAATTGAGGTGGAGTTGAGGGTAGAAACCGAAACTCGAACAAAAGAAAGCCAACCAACCCATAACCCTGTAAGTAATTTCCATGGTGGTCGAATTCCATGACGCCATTTACTAGCAATGTTTCTGTGCTTTGTGTAAGAATTCAGAGAGAAATCTTTCTTTCTTCTTCATGGATAGAAGAGTAAACTGATTATGTTAAACTCAGAAAGCTAATGCAGAGCGGTTGGGAATAAAACAAGTGAGCTCGTACGTATAACTGACCCCAATGAACAGGAATCTGGATCCTAATTGGAGAAATCGTCATTAGGGCCCACCTGTTTGGAATCCTAACTTCTCAAAGTAAAGGCCCTCCTATGGGGTGTGTAGGGTATGATTTTAAAGATCCGGTAATGTAAGATTGCTTTCGGGTCTTCTTCTTCGGGCTGCTGGATTCTTGACTTCAAACCTGGTACCTGTTCTAAAGATCAGAAACAAGGTGAAATTCGATCAGTTGGCCCGATCGAATACACTCCGAAGCTTAAGTCAGTTCGTGAATAGAGAATCCAAATATTCACCCTATATTATGAATGATTTCCCATACCTGTCTTTCTCTCTTTTCTGCCATTTTATCCCTTCCTTTCCTCCTTTCCCTAAATTTTCTCCAACTTCCATCATCAACTGTCGTTTGTGGCCGAAGGGGGTTTGCACGTCTCTGGACATGGGAGGAATGCGTCGCCCCCTCTCTGCCTAGCTCTTCCCTCCTCTTGCCAACTGTCCGTGGTTCTCCACATTTTCAGCGCCTGGCCATTATGGACTGGTTGAGGTCATCCGTATTTCTCAGTTCGAGCTAACCTGGGTTCTAAACCCATTCATTTTTCCTTCAGCCTGGACCGAGCCTGCAAGCTAAGTCAAATCCAACCTGGGTCGGGCTCGGACCCGTATCCCTCACATTTGCCCCCTAAGCCTCCTTTTTCTCCATTTCCCGAGAAAAGGGGGGCTTGTTAAACCCAATGGAACACGTGGCACTTCTGGATTTTTGTCTCCATCTTTTCAAGTCGCCTTATGTCCTTTCGTCTCTATCACCTTGCATTGCCTTTGGGATTTTAAATCTTTCTCGAGAAGACGCACATCTCTTCGTCTTCCTTCTTGTGAACCGCCATCTCCTTCCTCTTTGAAATCCTTTTCAACAGTTCTCCTTCTTGTTCCTTTTCTTCTGTCTTCGATCGTTTCACTGTAAGTCTCTTCTTTCTCCTTGTTGCTTGCGTTTTCTTTTCCTTCTCTTCAAATGGGAAACTTGAAGGGACTTATTAACAATCCAAAGGGACTTGCCGAATTCAGGCAAAGATACAATATTCCCTCGGATGTTCAGATCCGAGCACCTCTCCCCAGGGAATCCCTTGAAAGCAGATCCTGTGATGCCATGCATTTCCTAACTATTGCCATCGTG
Source organism: Camphora micrantha (assembly GCA_003546025.1). Lineage (NCBI taxonomy): Eukaryota > Viridiplantae > Streptophyta > Magnoliopsida > Laurales > Lauraceae > Camphora > Camphora micrantha. The sequence continues at coordinate 52,487,127 of QPKB01000004.1, read as the reverse complement.
GAAGGGGGTGTGCGCTATCCTTTAGATCATCTCCTCGTTCAGTTTGTCTTTTACAAATCTCTTTCCTATCCAATACGCCCCTAACCTGTTTCGCATTGTAATGGGGGTAGCCGCGCTGAATAAATTGCTCGGCACCAACCTTGGGGTGTTTGACATCTTTTCATGTTATTCTCTTGTTCCCCTCAACAACCAAAAATCTGTTTTCTACTTGAAGTCCCGTGATCAGAATAGGCTCCTTGTCCATTATCTCCCAGACTCAAATAAGCCGAGCAAGGGAGATTTTATCATTATGGGCGGCAACTGGGAGGCGCCGACCTCGTGGGGCGGGGTTGGCCATGAAGTCCCCCTAGCCCCAGGCTTTCCAGGTCAACCCCCTTTTACATCATGTTTTTCCCTTCCTGCATATCGTCTTTTTTCTTACACACAACATTTCATTTTGTCTTTACCTGCAAGTCCATCGATCAACTAGATTCCTCACAATCTCCTTCGAGACAACGACCTGAAAACAGTTTTTGAATACCGAGGACCCTCGAACTTCGTGGCTGGGGTAGAGCTGCCCATATCCTACTCGGATACGAGAGGTCCTATGACATCTTTCTAGCTATCCCTCCTTGGCATATTCCTGGGGAGCCAAACAAGCGCTCTCTTCAGAGGAAAGTCCCTGCTGTGAAAGCATCGAGGGCTTCCGGCCGAGGCAAGTCAACCAGTATCCAGTCCTCGGGCTCCCAGAAATCCTCTGGTCCATCACCCTCTGTCGAACAAAGTCCTTCAGATCGGAAACAGAGTCTCGGGAGATCGGCTCCATCCAGCAGTTCCTCCTCCACTCATTCCAAACAAGTTCCCGTGCTAGAGGTTTCAGACGACTCTTCTTCCTCCGATCCAGACAGACCATCTTCCACTATGTCCAAGCGCAAGGCAAAGGACCCACTCGGCAACCTCGGGGACCTTCCTTCCCCATAGGTAGGAAAAGCTCCTCCTCAGATATCCTCCTCATCCCTGGGCAAAAGGCCCGTAACCGATCCTCCACCCGATCTCAATCCGAGGAAGTCAAAAGGTAAGGCTTCTACAAAGTCGGCTAGTGATCCCGAATCGTTCTCTGCCTGGTTGGAAGACTCTTTGCCTCCTCTCCCTCCTCAGCCAAGCCCCTTTTCTGAGCACAAGACCTCGCCGAGCCCACTCCCTGGGTCCCAGTCTTCTTCGGGTGAGGGAGTCTCAAACTCTTTGTCGGTGGCGTTCCAGCTGGGCAAGTCTGTCCTTTTGCCCTTAGATATGGGATTACATGGGGCCTTATCTGACCAGGATCAGGTGTCCTCCAGCGTTCAGCATTTTCTCCTGGTCAGTTTATAATGCTCACTTCGTCGCCTCTGATTACATTGTGTTTTAGTTTCCGCTCTAACTCCTCTCCTTCGCCGTTCCGCAGGGGCTTCAAAAGTGGTTCGTTATCTCGGATTGTCTGGAGAAAAGCCTGAAGCGGATAGAAAGTCTTGAGATGGAATTGGTGGCGTCTAAAGCTGCTCGGCGCCTAGCTGAGACCTCTACCTTAAATTCTTCAAAGGCCCTAAGCCTTGCAGAAGCTAAGGTTGCTGCAGCCACCAGCCGCCTAGTCACCAATGAGATGGAACTTGAAGCCCGTCGTGGCAAGCTCGCCGAGATGCAGGAGACTGTGGAACAATCGAAGGATGCTGCCTTTGAAGAGCTTGAGGCAATGTACCTTGGTCAGGTGGAGCAAATGAAGGCCCTCGTGTTTAAGCGTGGCTACGACGTGGGCCTGAGCGATGCCAAGGTCCTAAGGGATTCCCCCCTCTAGGCCAAACATTCGGTCCAGCCTATGCCTGCTCCTGACCAACCATCGCCTGCTGAGATCCCTGCTCCCGATCTTGTTGAAAGGCCGAGCTCATCGGTAGCCCAGAATACCGATGCTTCTCCCGATGTTGACCCTGTTATCTTTACCTTTGACGTTTCAAAAACTATTTGAAGAATTGTTGAATGTTTAACTGAACTCTGTCTCTCTCTTTTTTATGTTATGCTTTGGAAGTTTGCCCGGCCTGTAGACGGATTGCTATATTTGCCTTTCTTTCTTTATAAATATGTTCTTTGCGTTCTTAATGTTTATCTCTTGTCTATTTCCTCATGGCACATGCCTACTGCCACCGTCGGCCTTTGCCGAGCTCCCCTTAATCCGATGTTTGCATCATCACGCCAAACATCGGTTAAGGGAAGATTAGTGCAGCGTACCTAGTTAGGGACTTCCCTAGTTAGGATTTTTTTTCCTTCGGTACGAAGTACTGGGCTTGCACAACTGCCCTTGATTTTCAGGCCTTGGCCTTATTTAGCATGGTTGTCTCAATAGGGTCTGGTCCCCACAGAGGGTCCACACTATTATAAATCGTGATAGACTAGCTCCTTGGCACAAGGTTATGAAGCGTCCCGAGCAAAAATTTCACACAAATCATAAAGTAACCTGTAGAAGTTCTTGATATATGCATAAGTCTTTAATACATAGTTATGAGAATACCTGCACAAACTGGATGTTCAAAGTTAAGGAACTACTTAATTACAAGAGCTTAAAAATAGAATTTCTTCAAATTTCCTATATTCCAAGGTCTCTGCAATGCCTTTCCTTCCAATGTTTCACGATGATGTGTCCCTGTCCTTCCTATAGAAGTGACTCTATAGGGCCCTTCCCAATTTGGTCCCAATTTGCCATGGTCTGGATTTCTAGTGCCAGGAAGCACTCTTCTTAGCACCAAGTCTCCAACCTGAAAGGTTCTTTCCCTGACTTTCTTCTAGAAACTTTGCATCAACTGTTCTTGGTAGGCCACCAATTTGATCAGTGCCCGCTCCCTACGCTCCTCGACCATATCGAGTTGCTCGACAATTCTTTCCTTGTTTTGTTCATGATCATACGCCTTTGTTCTCGTGGTTGGCAGTCCGACCTCCAAGGGAATCACGACTTCCATCCCATATGCCAAGGAAAATGGGGTTTCTCCGGTTGACCTTCTTGGATTTGTTCGGTAAGCCCATAAGACGCTTGGCAGCTCGTTCACCCATGCTCCTTTAGCTTCATCCAACCTTTTTTTTAATCCATCCAACAGGGTCTTATTGGAGCTTTCAGCTTAGCCGTTACATTGTGGGTAGACTAGGGTTGAGAAATAGTGACTGATGCTGAATCGTTCGCACAAGCTTCTAAAAGCCTTCCCTTCAAACTGCTCTCCATTATCTGTCACTAGCGCCCGAGGTATTCCGAATCTAGTGATAATGTTTTTCAATACGAACTTTTCAGCATCTCTTTCCCTAATATGAACTGAGGGCTCCGCCTCTACCAATTTGGTGAAATAATCAGTTGCCACTATAAGGAACCTAAAGTTACCTGCTGCCCTTGGCATAGGCTCTACAATGTCTATCCCCCATTTATCGAAAGGCCAAGGACTCGTTATCATACTCAATTGCTCGGCAGGCTGATGAATGTCTTTGCTGAAGTGTTGACATTTCTCACACTTTTGAACGAATTACAGGGAGTCTTTTTGCATGTATGGCCACCAGTATCCTTGTGACATAGCCTGGTGCGCCAAGGTCCAACCTCCAATGTGACTTGCACAGCACCCCTCGTGGATCTCCCACAGCAAGTTCGGAAAATCAGCTGGATGAACGCACAAAAGTTATGGTCCAGAGTAAGAACGCCGATAAAGTTTCTTATTTGGTGACAGCCAAAACCTCGCAGCTTTCCTTCTTATCTTCAAGCTTTTGTTGGGCTCTTCCGGGAGAGCACCATCTGCTAAATATGCAATTATTGTTGTCATCCAGCTCGGACTTTCATTTTCCAGTTCAATATACATAACCTGTTGTTCCATGATGCTTGGCTTCGGCTGGAAATCTACAGTAATCTCCCTCCTCAGCTCGGATTTTATTGCAGTGGCCAAACAAGCCAGGCTGTCGGCATGTGAGTTCTGTTCCCGAGCAATCTGTTTCACCCCAACATCTCTTATTTCCTGAATCAAGCATTTTGCTTCGGAGACATAGGCAGCCATCCGATCATCCCGGGCAGCATACTCCCCAGTCAGCTGGTTGGCAACCAGCTGTGAGTCACAATAGACCAACAATTTTCCTACTCGGAGCTCTTTGGCCATCTTCAGCCCGGACAGTAGTGATTCATATTCCGCTTCATTATTCGAAGCGTCGAATCCTAGTGTCACTGCTCGCTCAATCATCGCTCCTTCTGGCATTATGAGTACTATGCCAGCACCAGACCCTCGAGAATTAGAGGCCCCATCCACATACAGCTACCACTGCCGGTCACCACCCATGTCATGCACCTGCCGATCTAAAGTGCCTTGTTCAGACGTTTTCTTGTGAGTCAATTTGGCTATAAAATCAGTTATCACATGGCCTTTGATTGCACTTCTAGGGATTATCCTGATGTCATGTTCACTAAGCTCTATTGCCCATTTCATTAGTCTCCCCGAGAGGTCAGCCCTTTGAAGGACTGATCGAAGTGGATGCTCGGTCAAGACTTTGATGGTGTGGGCTTGGAAGTAATGTATCGGCTTCCAAGCTGCACATACCAGGGCTAACGCGAGCTTTTCAAGTGGTAGATATCTAGTCTCGGCGTCTAGCAGTGTTTTGCTGACGAAATAGATCGGCTGATGGTGCTTTCCTTGCTCCCTCATCAAAGCCGCACTGACCGCGTGCTGAGATACTGCCAGGTACAACACCAGCTCTTCCCCTGGATTTGGAATAGAGAGAACAAGAGGGGAGACCAAATATTGCTTGAGTTGTGCAAATGCTTCGTCGCATTGTTCATGCCACACCCTCTCTGCCTTCTTTTTTAGGCAAGAAACAATGGTTGGCACTTGTCCGAACTCTTTGCTATGAAGCAATTTAGGGCAGCAAGCATCCCTGTCAACCTCTATACCTCCTTCCTTGAGCTTGGCCGATCTAATTTCTGCACGGCTGCAATCTGGTCAGGATTGACCTCTATTCCATTCTGGGTCACGATGTGTCCAAGGAATTTCCCCGAGCTGACCCCGAACGAACATTTCGTGGCGTTCAGCTTTAACTTGTACTTCCGTAAGATGCCAAGCACCGCCCTCAAGTCTTCCTCATGAGTTTCCTTCTTCCTACTTTTCACTACCATATCATCAATATAAACTTCTACCGTATTTCCGATCATGCTTTGAAATATTTTTGTAACCAGCCTTTGATATGTGGCCCCCGCATTCTTAAGCCCAAAGGGCATTCGTTTATAACAGAAGGTTCCCTTTAGGGTTATGAATGTTGTCTTCTCCTAGTCGGCTTCCGCCATGGCTATTTGGTGGTACCCCCGATATGCATCCAAAAAGCTCATCCTTTCATGCCCCACCGTGGAATCTACCAGTTGATCGATTTTCGGGAGTGGAAAACTATCCTTAGGACGTGCCTTGTTCAGGTCGGTGAAATCTACGCACACCCTCCATTTGTTGTCCTTTTATGGTACGACAACAGTGTTAGACAACTACTCTGGGTAATGCACTTCCCGGATGGCATCTGCTTCTAATAACCTATCCACCTCTTCATTTACAGCTGCTTGGCGTTTGGGGGCGAGCTTCCTCTGCTTCTGGACTACTGGCTTGGCTCTACGATCTACTCCCAACTTATGGCTAATAACCTTGGGATCAACCCCAGGCATCTCATATGTGGTCTAGGCAAAGACATCAACGTTCTCGTCCAACAGTTGAGCTAGGTTATCCCGTTCGTCTTTGGTCATTGTTCTCCCAATCATCCAATACTGCTCGGGGGATGGCACACCTCCCTTTTTTATAGTGACTTTTTCTAAGTCCTCCACCACCGTACTGGTCTGGTTGGCCTTCTGCTTGCTACCTTTCAACCGACCTTTCCGTAATTGCTATTCTTGATCTACCCCTCTGCTCGGGCAGTTGCTTCCCTTCTCGGCCTTTATAGCCTTCCCATTAATAGCGACTGTTAGGCAACTTCTGGAAACTGCCTGGTCTCCCTTGATCTCTATCATTCCTTTCAACGTCGGGAAGCGGATCCTCTGATGATAAGTTGAGGGGATTGCCTTCATCCGATAGATCCATGTTCGTCCCATGATGGCATTTTAGGGTGACGATACATCAACCACAAGAAAGTCCATGTCCAAATAGATAGGTCACGCTCCGACCTGCACCATGATGAGGCCCATCGGCTGCACGGCCTGTCCGCTAAATCCGTACAATGGCATTGAGGTCGGTCTCAAGTCTATCCGTCTCAATCTGAGCTTATCAAACAGCTCGGCATACTTGATTTCTGATGAACTCCTGGATCGATCAATATTCTCCGAACATCGTATTCTTGTATCCTCAAAGTCAGCACCAACGCTTCATTGTGCAAATGAACCACATCCAGTAAGTCCTCATCAGTGAATGTGATTTCTCCATCCTTTCGTCCTTTTGCATGGACCATTTTGGGCTGAGAGATTGTCTGGTACACCTCCCTCAGATGTGCAACCATTTTTCTTTGTTCGCACACGGATCTAGTTGTTACATCAGAAGGGTCGGTCGCCCCATGCACCACGTCTATCACTCCAATTGGTTTCTCCTTTTGCTGGTCGCTCCTCGGTTCTTTTCTAGCAAAGCTGCCCAGGGCGGTTCTTGTTCGGGAGTCCTCCATATACTCCTTCAAGTGCCCTTCCATCACAAGATCCTCCAAATGTTGTTCGAGCATTCTACAATCTTCTGTCAGGTGCTCGTGTTCCCGATGGTATGAACACCACAGATTAGGATTCATGCGCCTTGGGTCGCTAATCATCTTTGAGGGTCTCTTAAAGTATGGCTTGTCTTTAATCTGGGTTAGGATCCTGTAGATCGGCTCCTTGAAGATGTTATACACTCCTTCATAAGCCGAACTTGGGGGCTCAGGTCGGGCTATCCTTCGCTACGTCCTTTCCCCTAATTCTCTTCTTCGCTTCCGCTTGTTCTCTTCCCCCGTCAGGCAAGTCCACCTCGGTTCCGTGGTTCCCATGTGCTCTTCCAACTTTATGAATTCCTCAATGCACTCCATTAATTCGCCTTGAGTAGCAGGAGGGTGCTTTGTCAAGGACTGACGGAGCTGGTTTTCCTTCGGGAGTCCGAGCTTGAATATTGCCACCGCAACATGCTCATTATTCCCTTCTACCTCGTTATAAAGTCGCCAATAGCGGGTGCTATACTCCTTCAGGCTCTCCGTATTTTGCTTTTTGAGCATCAATAATGCCCTACATCCTTTGGCCGTTTTGAGTTCGTCACGAACCGCGTGACAAAAGCCTCAGCAAGCTCCAGAAAGCTTCGGATTGATCTCGGCTCCAGACGAGAAAATCATTTCAAGGCGAGGTCTCCAAGACTCATGGGAACACCTTACACATTAGGGATTCGTTTCCAGCCCATAAAGCCATACTATGCTGGAAGTGCTGAATGTGGTCAGCTAGGTCCGAGATCCCATCATATACCCTTAACTTAGGGGTTGTGAACCGCCGAGGTGGATCCGCTTTCTCTATCTCCTTTGAAAATGGAGACTCGAAGCTCTGAGAGTTCCTATACACCTCGTCCCGGTCGGATTTTTCGTTGGGAGCTTTCGGTCGACTAGTGCCTTCACTATCAGTGCTTTAACATCCTTCTCTACGAGGCCTCGCTGTGGAGTTCTCCTTTGTGAGGGAATGTCCGCTCTCGGGCTCTGTAGTCGGGCCTTAATCTTTCCGTCTTTCCATGGTTGGGAGCTCGAAGTTCGATTTCCTTCATCACCCGTCTCTGTTCCGACATGGGAGGTTCGAGGTCTTGACCTGGAGCGCTGCTTCCTTAGGTGTCGCACCATCGTGCACTCTCAGCACCCCCTGTCCCGTGTTCCCTGGGTTTCTTCCGACTTGGGGAGAGTCTTTCTCTCCCCTTTGCTTTTTCCAACTCCTACAACAGGCAGTCAATCTTTTCCTGTTGTCGCCTGACTCCATCAGCCATGTGCCGTATGGCATCCCTGTAGGTTTGCTCGAGTCGATCATATGTATCATGTGGCAAGCTTCACCTTGGTGGCTCATTTTCCAGTCTTTGATGCGCCTTCTCTTGTGGTTTCTCCACAGAAGGAGAAACCTCTGTTCGAACTGGGCTTGTGCGGTGGATCTCTGATCGAATCCACCCCTTTCCTTCTCCAGATGGAATGGTACGCCCACTTTCTATACACGGGACGTATTCTAAATCCACCTCATCAGAATGATGAATCAAATGATCCTTGCCCAACTCCTTACGCTGCCCTCTGTATTGCGTTTCTTCCATCCGATGCGGGGGTCGCTTTTGCCTGGATGGCGACCCCAGATCTTGCTCTCACTCCGACATTGGCTTAGCGAAGTGTGAGTGTACCTTTTCTTTTTGTCTCCTACAGACGGCACCAGTTGTAAGGTCTGATTTTAAAGATCCGGTTATGTAAGATTGCTTTCAGGTCTTCTTCTTTGAGCTGCTGGATTCTTAACTCCAAACTTGGTACTTGTTCTAAAGATCAGAAACAAGGTGAAATTCGATCGGTTGGCCCGATCAAATACACTCCGAAGCTTAAGTCAGTTCGTGAATTGAGAACCCAAATCTTCACCCTATATTATGAATGATTTCCCATACTTGTCTTTCTCTTTTTTCTGCCATTTTATCCCTTCCGTTCCTCCGTTCCCTAAATTTTCTCCAACTTCTATCATCAACTGTCGTTCGTGGCCAAAGGGGGGTTGCACGTCTCTGGACATGGGAGGAATGCATCGCCCCCTCTCTGCATGGCTCTTGCCTCCTCTTGCCAGCTTTCCCTGATTCTCCACATTTTTAGCGCCCGGCCATTATGGACTGGTTGAGGTCAACCATATTTCTCAGTTCGAGCTGACCTGGGTTCTAAACCCATTCATTTGTCCTTCAGCCTGGACCGAGCTTGCGGTCTTAGTCAAATCCAAACTGGGTCGGGCTCGAACCCGTATCCCTCACAGGGTGTATTTAAATTTTATCTCAATTGAAGTTGGTCCCACCATAGGATTGATGGTTTGATTAAAGATGGGCCCGGCTACGGGCTTCCAATCTTTTAATTCTGGACTCAACTAATATGTTGGCAAGATGATCTCCGTAGTATTAGCAGTCTAGCCATCATGATATCAACTCTAATTTCAAACCAAGACACTAAAAACTTGATTTCTAAACACCCCCCATGAGGGGTCCGCCCTCAGCGGTAAACATTGAAGAATCTAGAGGATTTAAGGAGAATTTTCTATGCTTTAAGGGCCCACTTATGTGATTGGCGATCTACTTGATTCTATTCCCAACAGTAACTTACAAACAGTAAAGAAAGAAAACTATCAAAGCTGAAATGAGTGGACCACTAATCAATTTTTATATGGGCTTCATAGAAAATTCTAGGGTGCATTATTTAGAAGCACCAAACGTTTTCTTTTATTTATTTATTTAGTTAAAGCATGTGTCATTTAGATGCCCAGCCAAATGATAGAAAATTGCGGGGATTTAATAGAAAATAGGCTCCATCTGGTTCTGCATCAATTTCTTTTTTATTTCTTAACTTTGGCTGGCCGCTTTTTTTTTTTCCCCTCGCTATCGGAGGGTTTCGAACCCTTTGCGTTGTACTAATCTCTCCGGCCTAGAGGGAAGCCGGGTAAACTCCCATATAGTCCCAATGTGATAGTGTAGTTTCGAACCTACAACCTCCGGGTGCAAACCGTGGTCCTAGGCCAACTGAGCTACCCCATGGAGTTAACTTTGGCAAACTCAACTGCGTTTAATTTGTATCATTTTGTCCACCACACCGATTTCCATCACAAGTGGCCTTTTTTTTTTTAATTAGGAAGAAGGTTTCTACAATTAGATGGAAAGAGGACGCATATGCAGAAAAAAAAAAAAAAAAAAAAAAAGCCCACCTATGACGCCGTCACCCAATGATGGAAAGATCCACTCATGATGGACCCAAATATAAAATTGGAGTTAATCTCATGTTTCTATCCCCTTGATCTATGGCCCATAAATTTAATGACTTTATCTTAACAAAAATAATAATTTCTATCAATCAAACGGTCCAATCCTTTGGGGGTACAATCCTTGGGGTCGGTGACTCCCAAGAGAGGTCCCATGTATGTGAACAGTTTGAATGGATCATAAGATGGAACTATTAGAAGTTCTCACCGTAATATAGTGAGAGGAGCTCGTTCTTCATTGGACCTTTGTATCACTTTCAAGAAAGAAGCTGATAGACTCTTTCCTATAGCATAGTGATGGCCCACCCTCTAATTGTAATCTCTTCACGTTCACCAACTCTTCAAGAGCGGTCCTACTTTGATGATAGTGCAAACATCATCCACTGGTGGATTTTATCACAGAGGTATGCATGATTTAAAGTCGTTTAAAATTTTCAATCTAAAAATATACTCTCTAATTTTAGTTTAATAGGAGTGGTCCCATTGTCTAATTGAGCACCCAATGGAAACGTGATTAACTCCACGTCAACAATGATGTCACGTCAACACCGAGTCTTGTTTACAATCATGTGATCAACCTCATGCAGTGGGGGAACTAGGATTTTCGTTCGAGGAGTGCAAAACTTATTAGGTAGTTTGATTTTGCGGCCAAATCGAGAATTTTCACCGTAAATCCAGCGCTTTTTTCCTTCTCGTATCCGCGGCACACAGCCTACACAAACAAACCGTAGAGGAAGGGAAATAGGGTTTATGAATACCATCTTCGGGAACTGCTCTTTGAGAAGCGGTGCAGAAGAGAGGGGATAAAGAGAAAACCTTTGAACCTGAAACTGAAATAGGACGTCACATAAGAAAGGGCTGGTTTCATTACAAGGAAGCTTCTTTATACCTACTAGTGTACCAGGCCTGCCCCAAACGAAGGAAATGAAAAAAACATAATTAAAATTTGGGACATTTACTTCAAAAATCCCATTAAATAGGGTAATTACAATAGAAGACCCTAAATTTTTATAATGACGGCCAAGGACCTCCAGCCCAAAATCCAATATTTCATTCCAGTTTTGCCCTTGTTTAGTTGATGTCAACATAACACTAAAAAAAAAAAAAAGTTTTCACCCTCAAATCAACAGCAACAGTAAAATAGAAGAAAGAGATGAAGGGGATTAACGCCTTACCCCTTTTTTTCTCAATCACAGTGAGAGAGATTGCTTGATGTCAACAAAACCCTAAACAACGGAAAATTCAATTTTTGTTGATGCTAACTGGGCATTTTTATTGACATCAACATAATTTTATGTTGATGTCGATGAATCTTCTATCGACGTCAACAAATTCACATGGTCACTCATGGTGTTAACTGGGCATTTTTGTTGACGTCAACACAATTTTATGTCGATGCCGAAGAATCTTCTTTCAACGTCAACAAATTCACAGAGTCACTGATTGTAATAACTGGGCATTTTTGTTGATAGCAACACAATTTTATGTTGATGTCGACGAATGTTTTGTTTATGTCAACAAATATTACTCATGACATAATAGGGAACTGGTTATGTTGACATCAACAAAAAAGGGGTAAAACGAGATAAAAAGGAGATGATTTGGGCTTGAGGTCCTTGATTGTCATTATAAAAGTTTATGGTCCTCAACTGTGGTTAACCTATTTACGGTGATTTTTGTGGTAAATTTCCCTTAAAATTTTATGAAGAAATATTCATAAATATTTAAATAAATTATAAATGAATAATAACATATAATTTATAATACAAACACAATTAAAATCGAAATTATCTAATATGTGATATTGAAAGAACGCCGAGTCAACGAAAATGGAAAAGCTGAAGAGTTATTATGAATAATATAGCAAATGATGAAAGAGTATATATAAAAAAATAACCAACTTGAATTATTGATGGTACGAAGAGTGAATTAATTTATAAAAATTGTTCATGCTTGAAAGACTATCTATTACTTGGTCCAACATCTTGATTTACAACATTTTATTGTTCCTTCGATTCTGCATATTTGCTATTTAGTTAAATTAGTAAATGTAAGTGATAATAAAAAAATTGTGATAAAGATAGAAACTCATCTGAGAAATCTTACAGGATTGAGAAATCTTAGGGGAAGATGAAGTAAATAGTAGAGATTTTAGGACCGTAATTTGATTATATTTGTGCTTAGGCATAAATTGAGTGTAAAATTCAATGTGGATTTTGAAATTATTTGGCATCCACAATGGGCCCCACAGATTGGTCCTACCAAATATTGAGAGAAAAATAAGGAGAAAATATCAGTAAAATACAGCCTATAAAAGTGACCTCCATAAATTATGCGTTTGCAAAGAAAAAAAAGTTTGGCTTTCTTAATGGGAGCCACAAATAGTTCACTCTAGTACTACAGGTATGCGCCCAACCCATGTAGGCCATCATAAAAAATAATTTAAATTTTAATTAGATAAAAAAATAAATTATAAATGAATATTAACGTATAATTCATAATACAAACACAATTAAAACTGAATTTTAAAAAATAAGGCTTTAATAGAAGAAATAAGTCAAATGATCCAATCAAATTATCTAATACATGATATTAAAAGAACGGCTCAATTACATAGAATAACGGGTTAAAGAAAATAGAAAAGTTGAAGAGTAATTATAAATAATATAATATATGATAAGGAAGAAAACATTTAAAAGAATAATTAGTTTGAATTGTTGATGATACGAAGAGTGAATTGATTTATAAAAATTGTTCAAGCTTGGAAGACTCTATCTATTACTTGGTCCAAAATCTTGATTTGACCTATTTTATTATTTTTTATTCTGCATATTAATTATTTAGTTAAATTAGCATATGTAAATGATAATTAAGAAATTATGATAAAGATGAAAACTCGTGAGAGAAGTTTAAGGGATCTGAGAGATTTAGGGGAAGATCAAGTAAATAGTAGATATTTTAGGACCTTGATTCGATTATTTTGTGCTTAGGCATAAATTGAATGTCGATTTCAAAATTAACTGTGGATTTTGAAATCAATTGGCTTCTATAATGGCTCCACAGATTAAATTCTACCAAATATTAAAAGGAAAATAAGGAGAACCAATAGTAAATACAAACATGTAAAAGTGGCCTTATTAATTGTGAGTTTGGATGGAAAAAAATATAGCTTTCACAATGGGATGCTCTTTAAGAAGAAGCTATGAAGAAGAGAGGGGATAATAAAGAGAAAATAGTTGAACCTGAAAATGAAATAGGACGTCACATAGGAAAGGGCCAGTTTCAGTACAAGGAAACCTCCTTTATACCTATATGGGGGAATTCTATAGAAATTGAAATCCCAAGGGGTGCAGGGAGGCACAAGAAATCAAATTTAATCAAAGATGTAAGGTTTATTTGAATGTTGGCTAATTCATTGGGTAATGAACAAAACCTAAAATTCAATTTATAATGTATTTAATAGATGAACTGCCCAGACTAAAGATTAAAAGAGAAAAATCAAGAAAGCAGAAGTTTGTAAGGGGGCCTGAGCGGACCCACATAGAATGTCAAGCGCTCAAGCTCATCCTTCCTGAGCTCGACCCTGATACGCATGGAGCAAGTTTTCTAAAGACAGAACCTCATCTACTCGAGCGAACCCTATGCGAAATTAGAATTCTTATCCGGAAACACTTCCTAACTTCTATCAGATTACTTAATTGAGTCATACTTGTTCTACAAGTCTTGAGACACAAATTAAAGCTTATATATAGCCTTCATCTCCCTATTTTAGGGCACTTCTCTTCCATCCAAAACCTAGAGATCAATTGAGAGATCGTTTTTTCTCCAAAGCTTCATCAAGTTACTGTGCTAAATTTCAGAGTCTTTGGAGTTCTTTCTATTACTCTTTTACAGTAGATTCATCTTGAAGAGGCATTCAAGGTGGTTGGCTTAAGCATGGTGAAGGTGAACGACGAGTAGTCAGCAAGAACAAAACAGTCCTTAGGTTGAGTTGCAAGTAAGAAAAGGGTTGTGATTTTTCTTGTAACTTTCAATTTATAGTGTTTGGTTGTCTGTTGGCTTAGATGATAAGGCTTGTAGTTTTTTCCTGAGTAGTTTTCCACTTATAAACCTTGTGTCTCCTTCTCTTTGTGGTGATTTCTTTTAATTGAATTTAGGGTTAATCACTTGTTTGGAAATCTAATAGAGAAATTGTTTATTGTGACCTTAGCCTATGTCAAGGCCGTTTTTTCAAAAGAATCTCATATGCATCATCAAAAATGTCCTACATCAAATGGTGCTCAGGATGGTCGATCTTCTATGGAGATCAGCCTCACAAAGTTCCCTTAAGGGGTCATTTGTCTACACCCATTTACATATGTAAACGATGAATATATGTATCATTTACGTATCGGTCATGTTTGTCTACAATTATTTACGAATATGTCATGTTTGTCTATAATTATTTACGTATATTACGTGTAAATCAGATGTGTAAATGGTGTGAAAATGAGCCCATTTTCACACCAAGATTTGAACAACTGTTGAGGTGGGAAAATGAGAATACCAAAACACATGCACTTTCGAAGAATGCCATTGGAGGCATACAGTTTGGTGTTGGGGCATTTTCTTGAAATAGGTTCTGAGTTTGAAACCCCCAACCCCACCCCCCCACCCCCCCACAACGCATCAGAAAAATAATAATAAAAGAGGCCTCAAAGTTGGGGCATTTCCGTGAAAGAGGTTCTGGGTTCGAAACCCCCTCCAACACATTTGAAAAATAATAATAAAAGAGGTCTCAAAACGAATGATTTTAAGGGACAAAATTTGTATGATAAAAAACATATTGATAATGAGAATTTTAAGGGACAATCTATAAGATAAATATCTCAATGATTTTTCTATATCAACTTTTAACTAGTTAATTACCTTATTATTTCGGTTTTCTTCCAATATCTCAATGATTTTTCTAAAGTTATTTTTATTGCAAATTGAATAATGAATTAAGATCAACATTGAACTAAATATTAATTTATAAAAATATTAATAATAATTCTATTTGCTTTACCATCAGAATATAAATTCATATTTGCTTAACCAAACATGTTGATATGCATTTTTGTGAAGGTGATCATCGATAGAAATGTGTTTTTTTTTTTTTTAAGTATATTTCATGTCGAAAGACATGTTTCTTTTGAAGGATCTAAAATGCAAATGAAACCTTTGATATAAAATAGACATTTTTGTCTTCTTTTCAAATCATTATAGTAGAATTTAATTTAATGAATAATAAATATCATTTACAAAATTATCTAATACATTTACACATATCATTGAAACAAACATGGTAAAATAAATCACATATGTAAATGATGCGAAAATATTGTTAATAGACAAACGTTGCAAAACAAAAAAAAAAAAAAAAAAAAAAAAAAAAAAAAAAACGCACATATAAACGTTACATACTTAAAATTTGAATATTTATCATTTAGATATGTAAATTTTATTTATATATCCCATATGTAAAAGACAAATAACCCCTAAGTTGGCAAGAAAGAGAGAGTCAAGACGTTCAAAACTTTCTGTAGGATCCATAAGCATCAAGATTTGGCATGATGCCAAATTATGGTAGGGGTACAACTGTATAAGTATAAGCGTGAAAGGAGCTAAAACGATCAAAGTCAGGCCCAAGTGAACCCCAAGAGTTGGACTTTTAAGTGAATCCTATGTGGATTACGAGGGCATTGGAGCTTATGTGTCTGAGATTATCGATAATGGGGATTCCACTATCAATGACTAAAAAGTAAAAGGGTAAGATCTGGACGGTAGGAAGAATCCCAATGTGAAATTGCCAAAATGGGTTTCGTGGGATGACTCTAACTGTGATTTAGAGAGGAAGGGGTCATTGGTGGGCTTTATGTTAGTGATTGTATTGGTGCCCGTAAGGTTGATTTGCACCAATCGACTAAGTTGGGCAGAGACTCTGCCATTGGATGGCTAAGATCGTAGCTATCACCATGACATCAAGGCTAATAAGCTACAGCCCATCCATATTGATATAGTAATGGATTGGATGCAAAGACACATAGCCCCACCAAGATCACATATCAATTGTCCTCACCATACACATTTCCCTAATATACCATAATTCCGTTTCAATGGTTGTCTCCTTCCATCATATGATAATATTGTCACTTGCTCACTAACAGCAGGTAAAAACAGTTTTTTTTATCATTCATCCCATGCCCCCTGAGTCCTGACTTTCTTTTGGAGAATGCTTTTGACAAATGTCTTACATTGAATTACTATTTAATCCGAGAAGGAAATGATGAAAAATTATGTAGCGAGCAAAAAAGATTTATTTCCTCCCGTTATTCTTCAGATGCTGTGTGGGATCATTTATCAATCTCTCTGAAACTAACTAAACAAATGTTCATACTCTTTTTTTCTTTTTTTGGGTACCCCAGCCAACGGGGCCGGGGTGGGGCCTATGAGAGATCGAGCCACACACGCAGAAAAGGAAGCCCAAACACATGAGAAAGGAGGCATATCCACAACTGAAGCACCTTACTACTTGGTTGAGGAGCCTTTCTCGTTCAGAATTATTTGAAATCACTTTAAACACGACTAACAGGATCATTAATATTCATGAACTTGCACTTCCAGAAACAGCCATCATCCACCAGCATGCGCCATTCAAAATGCACCAAATGCCAAATGTAGAATGGCAAAGCATTTGAGGTTGGTTGCACGCCTCTCTTCGTTTCTCTTCCAATAAATCTACAACATAATAATTTGGATTAGATGCTACTGAGCAACGGGCTAATGGTGCATCGATACTTCACCACTCTGGATTAAATGGGGTCTCTGTGTGTGACAAGTTGTAGTTTCAGTTTTGCAGAATAGAGGTATGGCTCGTAATCAACTTTGCAGTTCGAAATTTGATGCATGTTGTAAGTGCCTAAAATAATACGGACTTGATTAAACGATATAAGACTTCTTATAAAGATTCTTAGAAAGGAATGGGAAGAATTGAATGCCTAGAAACCTAAAAGGGAAGGAGAAAAGAAGAAGTCAGAGACCCTGGTTGCTATCAGCCGAAGGCACTCCGACGCCTAAGTTAGTGCAGTCACTGAACAAAGCATGAGTGAAGAAAAAGAAGGAAGAGTCTGTGTGTAACTATTTGTGTATATGTAAGCGTACCTGTCTTGGGCTTGTCTTGTATATTTATAGGCGGAAGTCCCATCAAGCCTTTCCTTAGTGGAGGTAGGTGGATGTATTGTCTCATTGGACCATACATTGATTTGTCAGTGGTTGAGTTCCATCAGACCTTACCCTGACATCTTGGAAAGGACGCAGCCACCGTATAATGATAACTGTTTATCTTTATCCGGCGCATGTCCTTATCTCCTGACACGTTCTGTAATGTGGGACAGCTGTCACTGGTTGATGGTCGGTGCTTGTCTCGGTTAACCCAACTAAGGATGGCACCAAGGCCAAGCACGACCGTAAGATAGATGCCATCTGGTACTGTTACCGAGATGCGTTATGCCGAGTTGGTACTGTTACCGAACTTGGACAATCTCGCCGAAACCGAATTATATCGAGCCGGTACCTCTACCGAAGCTAGGATGATCTCGGTATTACGAAAGTATCTTCACTGCCACTGTTGCCTAGACGAGATGTATTTAACCGAGACTCAGCCGGTACTCTTACCGAAACCAGGATAATTTCTGTATTATGAAAGCGTCCCACACAATTACCCCCTAGCTTCTAACTTTTTAGAGTTCCCTAACTCTTTGAGGTCGGAAGCTAAGTATTATGGTGGGAGTGGCACTATTGCCGAGATGTGCTACACCTATCAAGTACCCCCACCGAAGCTAGAGAAATCTTTCCGAAATTAATGAATGCCTAGCTGATACTTTTACCTAAGTTAGAATGATCTCTGTACTTGAAGCTTGTAATGTAATTTTCTTTGGTGTCAGCTACTGACATCTGATCTTTATCATTATGCCTCTTCACCGCTTCATCTACCCGAGCTAATAAATAGGGCGCTTTGATCGATGTAAAAGACATATCGGTGGTACTACGTGTCTTTGCCTGGTTGGCTACCCAATCGGCTTGAAGAGACGCACACAGTGCTTGAGGCGATGCTTCGCACGTGCGTCCTCGAATTTCAAAAGAGCCGCCTCTTTTTCATTATAAATAGGGCTTTCTCTTTCTCATCTTCCATCTCCGTCTTCGTCAGAGAGCATATTAGGTTTCAGAGAGGGGAGAGAGTTTTGCAGAGAAGAGAGGTATTGCTGAAGCCGAGTCCCTCTGAATCCGAGCTTCGAATCCAATCTCCGTAAGTCTTCTTTTTCTTCTCTGTGGGTTTTCCTTAGGGTTAGGGTTTCTTGCCCTTTTTTGTTTTTTCAAATCTGCTCCTTCGTCCTTCCTGTTTCTGTAAACTTTAGGAATGGGCATCTATAGGCATTGGCTGGAAACTCCACAAACCACGGCCGAGTTCAGGGCCAAGTACGAGATCCCTGATGATATTCGTATTAGGTTAAATGATCCAGAAAACCCTTTTGATGGTTACGACTTCAGTAACGACTAGATGCCATTTTATCTAGTCACCATAATCAACTGTGGGGTCCGATTTCCCCTTCATCCCCTCTTGATATCTTGTCTCAAGAAATGGCTTCTTACCCCATGCTAGTTGATGCCGAACAGCTACAAGATAATCATGGGTGTGGCTGAGTTGAATAAGATCCTCGATATCAACCTCGGTGTCCATGACATCGAGGATGTTTATGACCTTAGCAAATCCAGTGGCGACAGCTTCACCATCTCCGAGTCAAGGCGAAATGCCAGTGTTTCGTCAACAATCTGGAAGACTCGAACAAGTATAAAGGGGATGATCGTCTGTTCATCTCGCGCCACTGGGAGTTTGATAGAACTGTGCCCAAAGTGGCGATGATCGACAAGGTTCCCCGTAACCTCAGGAATCCTCCAAGTAATCACCGAGCTCCTTTGTTTCCCTGCGTTTTCTTTTCTTGTCTGTATTTCATCTTTGTTTGTCATGTAGAGGTCGGCCAAAGAAAGCAAGAAGCTAACCGAGTCGACTGGAAAAGAAACGACGAAAGGCTTCGGGCGGTAAACGGCTACCGAGGTCATCGTTGCTGAGCTGCTTTTGCTCTGTTAGGTTACGAGCCGAGGTACCACTTCTTCCTCAAGAGGAGGACTGATCTTTTCAAGGAAGAGCTCGAAGCAGCTGCCGAAGTGGAAAGGGAAGAACCGGTTTAGTCTGAGGTTGAGCATCAAGTCGCCTCTGGTGCTGAAGCCACCATCTCAGGATCTGACCCGAAAACCGCCGAGCCCACCAAGCCCAGCTCTCCTCCTAGCTCGGAAGAAGGAGAGAGGATGCAACATCGTCGTCCCAGCTGTGAGGGATTTGAAGTCTCTTTTAATTGGAAGCGAAGCTCCTCATGCCCACACGCCCTTTGGCGCAACCTCCGGTCCCGCCTCTGCCTCCACATCCTCAGCTGCTACTGACGCTTCTACTCCCACTTCCACTGCTTCTCCAAGTTCAAGAGTTCGGCAGCGTTCGCCAACGTCTGTCGAGAACACTCACGAGGAAGTCCAGAGAGAGAAGAGGGCTAGGACTGATGGTTCCGGGACCGTCGTGGCATTCCAATCTACTGGGTCGGCTATCTAGAGACCGAGCCTTCGGATTGAGCCTGAGAGGCCACTGACGATGGATGACAGCATATCCCACAATCCTCTTGTCATTGCCTCACTCGCTAATGCATGTGCCTTGCCGCGAGACATAGAAAGGCATAGAGAGGTTGGCAGTGTGGCACTAATGGTGGCGTCAATGCAGTTGGCCCTCTTGATAGTGCAGAGCTGTCAGGTTGTCCTGGAAAAGACCCATCAAGATGGCTCTAAGGTCCCGAGATTGGAGGCAGAGAAGAAAGACCTCGAAGCAGCACTGGGTGCCAGCAACCAGACGCTGCAAGAAGAAGTGGACAGGAATGCCGGCCTTGTTGCTAAGCTTAATGCGTCAATGGCCGAGATCAAGAGGTTGAAGGCAGGGGCCCAGGCTCAAGAAAAAAGTGCGACCGAGCTTGAGGCTACCCTAGAAAAGCAGAAGGCCGAGTATGAAGCCAGGCTCCATGCTAATACTGAAACTACTTATGATGACGAGGTGGCGGAGGCGACTTCTATTTATGAGGCTCAGGTCTTCAATATAAGTTGAAAAGTGTGGGAGCTCGGGTGTCAGGCCATTCTGAAAGAAGCAGGAGTTTTCCGATGACCACCCCGTCCGCAAGAATCTGCCCAAGTTCCCAGGCTCAGATCCTGGGTCAAGCTCTGCTGCGCCCGCTTCATCCACCGAGGCTGAGGTTCCTCCTGAGGTTGCCACAACCGAAGACATACGAACCGAGGCCAATGCTACTGTCGACCCGGCCACTTGAAGATCTTCTTTGTTTTTTCTTTGCTAGTTTTGATGTAATGAATGGACATTGTATTTCTGATTTAATGAATACAATTACATTTCTTTTTTCTATGCTTGCAATCAAACATTCATTTGAGAATTACATGTGCTTGATCCCAGTTCCATAACAGAGTTCTATACATGTTTGAGTTTGGTTCATTAACCGAGAACATTTTCTTAAGTAATCGAGTTTGGTTCAATAACCGGAACTTCATTGGGGTGGCCACCGAGTTCCGTAACTCGGCATCTTGTATGGCTGGTTCTGTAACGGAGCCAAAGTTACTGTCGAGTTCTGTAACTTGGCATTTTATGCAGCTGGTTTCATAATCGAGCTAAAGCCACCGAGTTCCGAAATAAGGTGTTTGTATAGCTGGTTCCATAACCGAGCTTATATCACCGAGGTAGTCACTGTGTTTTGCAACTTGGCGTTTTGCATAGTTGGTTCCGTAACCGAATTCGCTACTCCTCCGAGGTGACCACCGAGCTCTTTGAGTTGGTGTTTCACATAGTTGGTTCCGTAACCAAACTCGCTACTCCACCGAGATGAACACCGAGCTCTTTGAGTTGGTATTTCGCATAGTTGGTTCCGTAACCGAACTCGCTACTCCACCGAGATGAACACCGAGTTCCGTAACTTAGTGCGCCTTAACTGTTTAAGGTCTTTCTTCATTTCCCTAATGCTCCGTAGCAGTTAGGTAGGTTGTTGTCGAGTTCTACAACTTGGCGAGAATTGAGAGATTGAGGTGTATCGCATTCCATGGCCGTGGCAACTCTTTACCATCCATGTCCTCAAGTTTGTATGCTGATTGCCTGGCGACCGAAACCACCCTGAACGAACTGAGTTCTATGCCAAGTCATAGATACTGAGTTGTTTTCAACCAGATATTATGAGCCGGCTTGCTATTAAAACCAATCTGCTTTACTTGAGCTAAGTAGGTTGTCTTCCTTTCGTTCGAGTTCGGTAGTCTCCATTCAATTGGCTCGTCACCAATTGGGAGGTCCCTTTTAGAGATTGGAGGGCTATTCTGGTACCTGCCCTTTTGAGGATCCGTCGATGAAGGCTTTTGGTGATGGACCAAGGAACTGTTTCCGAGGTCATTTTTCTTTGGTTTTGGCAACTCCACGGTTATGCTCATTGCCCCCTAGTTCGGTTTCGAGCTGTCTCAGTGCCGAACTAAAAAAAAATGAACTCCATTGTGAAATGTTCCAAGACTTGGGTCTTTATTGCTGATTTTCAAGAAAAACCTGTCTTTCTGTAAAGGGGCTTGAGTGGATGTTCTGTAATGACCACTGTGGTGCAACTCTGGAAACTCTTGACGGATACCGAGCTCACTTTCTTGTTCTGTAACAAGAAGTTTTGGAGCTCGGACTTCTCAGCTTCAGGAAATGGTGCCCCCCGACTCATCACTGTCCTAATCATCATCTCAGCGCTAATGAGCCGAATTACCTTATTCTTTGATGTACTCCTTCAAGTGTCCATCCATGACAAGCTTCTCGAGGTGGGACTTAAAGGCCTTGCAATCTTCGGTTCTGTGCCCATTTTGCTTGTGATAAGCACAGAACTTGTTTTGGTTTTGGGTGCAAGGATCACCCTTTAATGGCTTAGGTCACTTGAAGAAAGGCTACAACTTGATCTTGCTGAGGGGCTTGTAGATTGGCTCCGTGAAGACCGTGTCCTCGGCCCTATAGGAGGCTGCAGATGGGCTGAACTTCTTTCCGAACCTTGAGGTAGAGACTGAGTTCACTGCTTAGCTTGGTGATGTCTCGTTTCGGTCCGCCTCCCTCTTCCAAAATGAGTTTTTGTCTTTCCTGGAAGCTTTGTCATCCTACCAGAAGCCAAAGCTTTTCCGAGCTCGGGCCTCGTCTTCTTCTTGTTCAACGAACTGGTTCATCCTGGCCACCAATGCCTTCACTGTGACCACGGGGAACCATACCAAATCCCTTCGAAGCTTGTTGCCTGGCAATAGAGCCTATTTGAAGGACTTAATGGCCATGGTGTCTGTGGCGTCTTCGACCTGGCTGTAAATGGTCCAGAACCTCTTGGCGAATTGCATGATCGTCTTGGTTCACCTCATTCTGATGGCCATCAGGTTATCGTCCGTTTTTGGGATGATCCTATGAGCTTGAAACTTTTCCACGAAGGAATTTCGGAGCTGCCGCCAGCTCGAAATTGATCCCTCTGGAAGTGCGCAGAACCATTTCAGGGAGATGTCTCATAAACTGGAAGAGAAGACTCTGTAGTTTAGGTGACCGAGATCGCCCCATACCGACATTCTTTGTATAAAATACCGAAGATGCGCAGCAGGGTCTGAGGTCCCGTCGTAAAGGGCGAACCTCGAGATGCTGAATTTTTCAGGAAGAGAGAAGTCTCTTATCTCCCGAGAGAAAGGAGATGTGCCGAGATCTTCAACTTCAAAGGCGTTTAGCCAATTTCTGGTGAAGCCAACTACCTCCATGTTTCGTTGGACTGTTTGCCTGACTTATTGGTCAAGCCATTCCCTCAAGTCATTGTTATCTTCCTGCCTCTGTCCTGACTTCTCTGAGTCATCATCCAAGTGGCTGCTACTCGAACCTTCGTCGTATGCTCAGTCGTGCCTCTTGGTATTCAGGATTTGCCTCAAATCCTGTTCGGCCGAATGAGCTCGGTTGCGTCTTAGGGGTGGAACCGAGGTCTCTTCTTTTTCCTGGAGCTGCTGCTGGAGCTGACGAATCATCTCCTCCTGCTCTTGGATAATAAGGTTTTGGGCCCTGATATTCGCGAGGAGGGGGTCGTCATCATCGTCTCGTCAATTCGAAGATGGGACGGACGAGATTTGGCCGGCGTTGGAGATTTATTTCACCGGAGAACCTCTGGTGGGGGGAGATTCTGCTGGGGAGGTGCCATCTGAGGGTTATCTTGTCGGGGAGGTGTTGTCACCCCCTTCGACGATGATCCTAATTGAGGCACAAGTCCTTCCACACTCGCAACAACAAATTTTCCCCCAGATTTTCTCTAGCGAGGGGGTGGCAGCAATACCAGCGGTAACTGCGACAACATTGGTGGTAGTTGCGTTACCAACACTGGTGGTGGCGGCAAGGCCTTTGATGATCCTTCACCGTTTCTGGTTTTCGGAGGCATGATGCTTAAGATTTTGCTTTAATCGTTTCCCACGGACCGCGCTAATTGTAAGTGCATAAAATAATACGGAATTAATTAAACGATATAAGACTTCTTGTAAAGCTTCTTAGAAAGGATTGGGAAGAATTGAATACCTGGAAACCTGAAAGGGAAGGAGAAAATAAGAAGTCGGAGACCCTGGCTGCTATCAGCCGAAGGCACTCCGACGCCAAAGTTAATGCAGTCACTGAACAAAGGGTGAGTGAAGAAAAAGAAAAGACAGTCTGTGTGTAAGTATATACGTATATGTAAACGTACCTGTCTTGGGCTTGCCTCTTGCATATTTATAGGCGGAAGTCTCATCAGGCCTTTCCTTAGTAAAGGTAGGTGGAGGTATTGCCCCATCGGACCATGCCTTGATTTGTTAGTGGCTGAGTTCCATTAGACCTTACCCTGACATCTTGGAAAGGACGCAGCCACCGTATAATGATAACTGTTTATCTTTATCCAGCGTATCTCCTTATCTCTTGACACGTTCTATAATGTGGGACAGCTGTCACTTATTGAGGGTCGGTACTTGTCTCGGTTAACCGAACTGAGGATGGCACCAAAGCCAAGCACGACCGTAGGATCGATGCCATCTGGTACTATTACCGAGATGCGCTATGTCGAGTTGATACTGTTACCAAACTGAGATAATCTCGCCGAGACCGGATTATACCGAGCTGGTACCTCTACCGAAGTTAGGATGATCTTGGTATTATGAGAGTATCTTCACTGCCACTGTTGCCGAGAAGAGATGTATTTAACCGAGACCCAACCGGTACTCTTACCGAAACCAGGATAATTTCTGTATTATAAAAATGTCCCACACACCTATAACACTTCAGTTTCCTCGTGTCTCCCAATTTCCGTATCAATACGCTTGATTTTCTAGTTTGTCTCAAATAGGTACAGATCATCAGTCTCTCCTTTACTAAAGTACATCGTTAGTGCAGTTTGCTGACAATATGGCGTATGAAATTTACTCAGAAGACCTCTCTTGGAAAATAAAAAATAAAAAAACCTTTTAGAAAAGGTACTTAAAACAAGATACATATAAAATATAAATGGACAATTTCAATATATAGTCGATAAGAATATAACTAGAAATTGAACTAATTTGAGCTAATTCAGGAACTAGGTAGCTCCAACGATATTTGAACTATTGGGCAAATCAAATTGCAAATTATATGAAAGAACTAGTTTGCAGATCAGAATTAGTTAGTATGAATGAACCAACCATGGAATAGAGTTCAGAATTATATACCTTCTTGGGCGGTAGTGGTGTGTCTCGGTTGAATTAATGGCTGAAGGTGGTTTCAGCCAAGCTAATGCAACATCTAGGCTAGCTGCGACACATCTTGGTGTCAAAGTTATCTTAAAATATTATATATTGAGAATGAGGGGCGGCCCAGTTGGTTGGAAACGCCGCCTGTCACCCAAATGACCAGGGATTAATCTATGAGTCTCTCCCTTCTTGCATGCACTAGTCTTCCCTCTTTGCGTGCACGGGGTTCCTTTTCTTGCATGTGCTCCCTGTCGGCATGCACTAGTGTCTACTCCTTGCAGGTGCAAGTGCTGATCTCATGGGTGATGGGTCCCAGCCTCCACACTACGATATACCAGAAACATGGGCTAGTTTATCCAACTCTCTTCAATCTTAATATAGATTCATATAAGCTGATCATACAACAACCCATACATTTTAAGAAGTGAATGCTAGTATGCAAGCCTACACTGTCATTATATATCGACCAGGTTTTGAAGCTGAAAACTGGCATATTTCAGCTGTTCTAATGTTATTTTTAAATCATGATTACACATTTAGCCATGAGAGCAAACCCCAGCTTTGTTGGCTTGCCAGTCCAAATACAATAAGAACCTGCAGTCTTCAGTTGTGGCCCCTTCTTGCACATGAGCCCTAGTGTTGAGAACCTGAGGTCCATGATAACACACAATCCAACAACGCCAAGTCTACACAACTATTGTGGAGGCACATCATAAGACAAAATCCAACGCTTGTGATTTTAGTAATTACCAATGCTGCAAGTGCACAATGACGTGTGCAATCTTTGACTTTCTCGTCCTTTCGCACTGTGCCTATGTTGTCCAAAAAAATACATACACCCTGATAGGAAAACAAAATAAATAACTTTGAAATTAAAAAAAGCTAAACACACAAATTTAGTGTCCAATTCTGCATTAAGTTCAAGAACCACTTTTTTTCTTTTTTTTTTAATCCGTGTTGAGTTCCTAGGAACTCAATTGATTCTTCCTATCAAAGGGTATAAAATTGAAGGATTAAAATCCAAAAGTGCTATCAAACAGTATCTCCTATTTAGCTGGAAATTATTACCCACCCATCAATCTAGTAAATTAAGTTCTATGACAGTGAGGATTGCATGGACATGCCACTCAATATATTATTATTTTTGGAATGCCACTCAACAAGAGCTGGATCTATATTCCACCATGTTTCACAATAACAAATGAAGGTTTTGAATGTAAATGTCAAATAATATAATGAAATCGAGACTCTCACCATAATACACAAACAATATGGTGCAGGCCTAAACACTTCCTACTTGGGAAGATTCACCAGAGGACTTCATTAGTGGCTCTATATTTTCTGTGCCAGCTTTTGAGTAATTCTCCACCTTTTTGGAAGGATATAACAAATAATGTTGGAAAATGAAAACAAGTGTCGAAAAAAACCACTTCCTGCAAAAGTGTTCCCATCTGAGACCCGAGAAATTAACAAACTGACAATAAACATAAATTAATCGGTACACACCTTTTTTTATTTTTTATTTTTTCAGTGCACACCCCATGGTGGAGGCCCATCTGATCATGCATCCAAATGGACCACACAAATGGGACCCCCCCCTAGATTTCCAAATGGGGTCCCATGTGTGTGGTCCATTCCGATGTGTCAGCAGGCGGGCCGCACTATGAGATGTGTACAGTTGTGCACAAGAAAGGGTGTGCATAGAATAATTTCTAGGGGTATAAAAGAAAACTGAAAAACTATCTAACTGAACCAAACCGAACCGTGGTTAATAACCGTGTTTCATGGTTTGGTTACGGCTATGGTTATTAAAAATGAAAAACTGCACTTCACGGTTCGATTACGATTTCAGTATTGACTCACGGTTATTAACCGAATCGAACCGTAAAATACGGTATGGTTAACCGGCACACGGTTAACTGTACCGTTATACTAATAAAAATAAATAAAGGGCCTAAATGAAATATGTATATAATTCTTAACATAAGTATGCACTTGACAAAAAGATTTTTAACGGTTTTTCCAAATACGGTTCGGTTAAACAGTTAACCGCAGTTCGGTTTTTAACAATTTTTCTAGATACGATTACGGTTTTTAAAACTGAATACCGCAATTCATAATCCGGTAAACGGTTCTTTGAAAATGAACGGTTAACCGAACCGTTACACCCCTAATTAATTTATGTGTATATATATATATATATATGTGTGTGTGTGTGTTTTATATATAGAGAAGATCAGGTGCACACCTCGCACACAATGCACACTTGACCGGGGGCCCACAGTTGGTCCGTCTAAATAGGCCACAAATAGAGACCCCCTTAACTTACACGGCATGGGTTTTACACCCATCCAAATGGATTGGGCCCCAAGATCAATTGCACATTTTTTTTCTTTTGTAAAGCATTTGAAAGTTGGTGGGTCTTTAATGAAGGGAATAAGATGATAAGAAGGGCACCATTTTTGTCAAGGAGGTAGGGCCCATATAAATATTCAGATCCCTTCAATTCGGACCCTCAGGTGGTGCTTCATGTGTGCGCACCATAGTGAGGTGCGAACGGTGATACGGTGCACATCTCATGCTCTTGATCCTTACTCTGTATTTATATATAGGGAAATCGTCAAAAAGCACCCTTATATGAGCACCAACAATAAGTACCCTCCTCTTTTTTTTTTAGCACATGGGACTTCTATATAATAAATTCAAGCCCCTCACACTCATTAACCCTCTGTGAATTGGCATGAGCCAAATTTGGCACTTATCCAAATAAAACTCACATTTGGATTAAAAATTAAATATAATGATGCCTTATGGAGCCCTCGAAACTTAAGGGCTCTAGATCAAAGG
Organism: Camphora micrantha; assembly: GCA_003546025.1. Classification (NCBI taxonomy): domain Eukaryota; kingdom Viridiplantae; phylum Streptophyta; class Magnoliopsida; order Laurales; family Lauraceae; genus Camphora; species Camphora micrantha. Next base: position 52,459,448 of record QPKB01000004.1, on the reverse strand, counting down.
GATAGAAAAATCTAATGGGGTTGATAATTAATTTACCACAGTGTCTTCTTATTTAGATTTTTCAATCCCCCACGTCCCCTTGTGATTTGCCCCATGTGAAACCAACAAGAGGGTGCTCACGAATGGTGCTTGATAGAGGGTGGCCTATATATATTGTTTGTGCTCTCCTACAGATAGTTCACATTGACATACATACGGGCCACCTTGTGGAGTCGGTGGTCCCGTCAATTATGGGGGAGGTGGTAGATCAAAAGATGTAGATGTGAACTACGTAGGTGCAAACCTGTAAGTCCATCAAATCATCCTAGCCACTTGATCCGTGGCCCACAAGTTTATTGGCTTTAAATAACAATTTTATCTAAAAAAACGACTCTCTATCCAATAGTTCGATCCATTCGTATGGATGCAAACTTATTAGATCCAGTTTAATTCAAAGGTATTCTTCTATATGTGTCGATAGTTCGGATCGGTGATCACGTAGGCCCTATATGGTCGTCCGCATGGATGTCCCCATGGGAGCATTCTCATATACACACGCAGATGCGCACGCGCACATATTTACTAGATTGTATGGTGAGAGAGACGCCAAATTGGTATCCATGTAATATGGCTTAGAGAAAGCTAATTCCTTGATGTTTGTAAGTTTGTCTCATTTGTCCCATGTATAACCACTTATCAAGCATAAGGGTAAATACAAAGTATGTAAAGCACATGTGCTAGCCTTACATACAAATGGGGAATGCTAAGGTAAAATCACTTTTCTCTACTACCCCCTTTAAACAGATTGCCAATAAACAGATGGAAAACAAATATACCAGAATAAAATACTAAGATGTGTAAATAAACCTTCGAGTTTTATGTTTGTTTATCTTATGTATTTATTTATTCATCTCTTATAAATTACTTGTAAAATTTAGAATGATATTCCATACCAATGAAAGAAAGGTCTTTCCAATATTGCCGTAGAAATTTACAAATGTACCTGAATGAGAGACAAATGTATGTTTCAAAGAAATGTCGAAGTATGAATCAATCAATGATTCAGACTAGATGATAAAAGCTTTTGGGGTTTGGGAGATGGAAGAACTCACCTTGGTCAATAGACTGAACCCCCATTTGTGAAAAGTTTGTCAAACCTCCTAAAAAATTAAGTAATATAAAGCCAATACTCAATCCTTCTGTGCTTTTCCGCCTAAAGTTCATGACAGCCTACCAAAAGTTATGAACTAAGATTAAGTTTTCTGCAAGAGAATAAATAAAGTTTCCTTTATATATTTATTATTCTATCGAATGTAAAATATGTATGCAAATCATGCACATTATATTGAGCATCCACAAACAAGTGTGGAAAAAATCCACAAATTGGTATTCAACCGAGACCTCCATAGTTGATTGAAACGATGCAAAGGGAAAGGCAACACAAAACCTGAGGGATGTTTTTTAGTGCAGTCACGAAAGCTTGTATAGTGCTGCAATGAGCATGGCATTACAACATGTTAGAAATTACCACAATAGATAGATAGATCTTCTAAGCTAATGAAACCACATCATAGGAAATTCAAACCAACTTTCAATAACTTAAAAGGAATTAAGTGAATGCACCACAAAGAGGTTCTTTCCAAAACAGGATTATTTCCATGGGCTTATGGAAATCTTGATCCAAATTAGAAAAGTGTACATTTAATAAGTAATGACTTCCCACTAATACTAAAAAAAAAAAAAAAAAAAGGGAAAAAGATAGCATGTTAATGCCCTTTAGCAAAGACACATAAAAACAATAAAATCCTTTCACCAAGCCTTCTAACATGAGTATCTCTACTAATGAAACTCCAAAAGACAATAAAGCGTGGTTCAGACTTTATCATCCATGCCATAAGGATTTAATGAGTGCCAAAGAATACTAGTTGGTTCCTTTACCCAAATAAGTAAATAAAAAAATGAGAAAAAAAAATTAATACTAGGTTGTTTATCTTTTGTTTTGATTGGTTAGATGACTTGAACCCACAACCTTCATTGCCCATACACATAAAACTATTAAATATAAGTGGTCCACATGACCACACATCTAATCATGTTAAGGCCCCACTTTAGGTCAGTTGAATTTTTATAAGCTTTCCCCAAATAAATAAATAAGAAAAGAAATAATAGTAGGTGGTTTATCTTTTCTTTTTCTTTTTTTTTTTAATTAGTTAGATGACTTGAACCCACAACCTTCATTACCCATACACATAAAACTGTTAGACGTATGTGGTCCACATGACCACAGGTCTAATATTGTCAAGGCCCCACTATAGGCCAGTTGATTTTTTATAAGCTTTTCCCTTTAGTTTTGATTTTAATATAAGTGGCTTGAACTCACTTTTAGAAAGCCCAATCAATTTAGGACTCTTGTTTAGCTAGTCAATGAGAGCATTAAGGAAACTGACTTCTAATAGATTTTTTTTATGGGAATAAATCTCTTTAGGGTTTTCCAGTCCTCTCCATTAACTCACGTAATTGCATGGCGCCCATTAACTCTCACACATGTCGGAGTGAGTGAAAAGGAAAATGGAGAGAACCCTATTTAATCAAGGTCATTGATCAAAAGGTGAGACAATCTAAAGATCAGATTAAAACCGCTTGTCATCACGCTCATAGGGTACGCTTTTAGTATATTGGATTATCCATTGTTTAATGCATAAGTCTAGATCTGTAGGTTTGATTTATCTTCCAAACCATATTAGATTCAACTGAAAAAATTATCATCTCTTCACTAATAAAAGAACATAGAGCTACATAATTTCTTTTATGTCTTCATGAAGCATGATATTTATTGTCTCATTTTCACATTCATTGATTAGCTTTCACCGCATGAAAGATGAGCAAAGTTAATTCTCGCCTATATTTAGAATATAAAGATCAAAACTCAAGAATTAGAAGAGACGCAACTTACCTCAACACAGAGATAAGCCAAAGCCATGAATTGTCTGACCAAGCAATGATGGTGCAAACTAGAGCTACAACCCATACAGCAGAAGTGATGGCTATGCAGGTCTTTGAAATCTTCTGGCTACCCCGCTGAATGAAACTCATAAAAATACGCAGGTAAGCCGTTATGCTTTATTGCCTAACAGACAGTACTCCCAGCACAAGGAGAAAAAGGGGACCAATCCAGATGAGAATTTGGATTGCAACTATTGCTGATATTAGATTACAATGTATAGAGAAAGCAACATCGTTTGCAGCTACCGGAATCATCTGGCATAGAATTCATCAATGAGGCAATTGACAGAAACAACAATTAATTCACATATGTCAAACCCATCTTCTACAAATATTTAGACTAGCAGTTCAGCACATATGTAAGAAGAGCATTGAGTTGATGATTCTCAAGGTAAATTGAGAATCTTAGTACAGTATAACTGTAATCAAGTTCAACTATTTATTTCATGGCATTTTGATGTTAAGACTATTTCAGTTTTTTGGAACACAGAAACACATGATACAGTTCTATCATATGGTACTAGCATAATAATCAATACTAGCATGGGTATAACCCATGTGGCTACGGTCCTTGCTCCTTCTAACTGTTTTTGACGTTTTTTTTTTTTATGAATAATTATAAATAAGAATTGTTGGGTATAGTGTTTAGATTATTTATTTAAAAGGAAAACCGTCATGAGTTCAAATCTCTTTGCCTGTATATTTTTGGCCTTTTGCTAAGGCTTGAAAAAAAAAAAAAAAAAAAAGTGAAAATTGAATCCAAAACCCTTGATTTTAATATATTATAATTAGAAAATCAAATCCAGTCGTTCCACCATCGTTCCCTTTTTTGGAATGTTAAGTTGCTTCCATCTTAAAAGTAGCAAGAATGATAATGGGTCAAAAATGTTGTACCAGATAATGTGAGTCATATTTCTTGCACGGCTGGCTGCACAAAATGCAAAGTGGGACCCGTCTCATCTTGGTCAAGAATATTGTCCAGACTGTTTATTCTTATATATCCCGACTTTGGCATTTAAGCATTTGAAGTTCTATCTTCCCACTCACATCACCTCCTAAGACTGATTGTGTTGGAAATGTATGGATATATATACATATATATATATATATATAATTTATTTTTATTTATTTTTGCTTCTGTTTGTGTTTTTCTTTTCTTTGAACTGCTTCGAATTAGTTTGGTATTATAAAACAAAAGGGATTTTAATCATATAACAGCACTTAGACTTGACATTTATCTTAGAATAGTTAAGATTTCAATATTTCATGTAGATTTATCTGTACGATAACTTTGCTATATCGCACTGTCCTAGGATTTTTGTGATATCTCACGGCCCCTGGGATATCGCACGAACAACTCTGCGTAAAATATTTAAACTTAGACCACTTAAGAGCGAATGCCAGATCTAAGGGCAGTTGTACGAGCTACCCAAAACGCAATTATTTGAAAAACTTCGATAAAAAGGGGGGCAGAACTACAATGCAGTGGCGCTGCACCAAAGTTCTTAGATGCATGGTGGGGACCACCTTTTCCAAATCCAGTCCGTGCATCAGCTTTAACACCCATTATAATATATACAGCTGAAAGGTTTTGAAGATAATTTTGACCATAAATTCCAATTTTGACCGGGAGTTATAACTCGCCGCTTTCAATATGTAACCTGGCATCTCCACTATTAAGATGAAACCACTCATTTCATCCACTTCATGTAACCACCTCTTCTTCCCCCTGCTCACTTTTGTGCAAGAACTTCATCTCACTGTTGAACATGCTCGTGCTGAGCATGGGTTGTTGTGCTAGTAATATTTATTGCGTCTAAATTTTCAAACAAACCTTAAGTGGGTCACCTATTAGATCGATCACACACAAGGGCTCCCTCCATTTTTATTCCAACAAAAGAAAAGCAAAGCAAGATCCATCACGTGCTTTAGATCAAGTCAAATCCAATAGTGGGTATCTTACATATTTGAATAATAATTTACAAGATGATTACCAAATAGAGTGTTAGGGCCGATGATCGGCTTGGATTTGAAAAAGGTGGGCCGCACCATACATCGTTCAAGGGAGCCGCACGATGCAGCCCCACTGTAGTTCTGCCCACAAAAAGGATGGTTTTTGGCACATGTAATTACGTGCTAAGACACTATGAAGCAAAGAGGGAGGTGGATTTAAATTACGAGCCCACATATTTGACATGCATTATCTGTACACTCAACCTTTATCTGTTGTGATTGGAAAGGCCTCACGAGCATGTTTCTGAAGCCGGGAGTTATTGCTTAGCTTAAAGCAAAGGATCAATGGGAAAAGGGTATCTCATCTAATCTCTTTCCAGCAGTTCACCATTCCATCATAAATCTAATCTAATAATCTAATCATATCAATATCATAAATCTAATATAATCCAATCCTAATCTAAAATAAACTCATCTTTGTCATAACATTCCCAACCTTCTTTTCATAAATATTCCCTATCAAGATTAATCAACCATCTTTCAGAACAGTCAAACAAATTGCCATTCGGGTTGCTTCCAAGTTCCAATTGCAATCTTAATCTGTTGGGGATTATATAGTAACTAGGTGTTGTAATTGCCTGTAAAGACTCTCAACTTCGTTCTATGTGGTCTGTTCTTCCAACTTCGGAAACATCATAATTACCACCACCAACATCACATGAATAATCCAACTCTAACAGCAGTTGAAGAAAAAAGGAAAATGAGGACTCCGACTCACTGCTCCATATCCGTACTTCTCATGATATTGCTTTTGAATAAGAGGACTGAAGAACAGAGCAGCATTGTATATGAAATAAGAAGAGTGCTTTGTAAAATTCAGCAGCACGAAGTCGAAGTACATAAGTAAATGAACCCATATGCAAGCATTACACACCATTTAGCTTAAAGCAAAGGATCAATGGGAAAGGGGTATCTCATGTAATCTCTTTCCAGCAGTTCACCATTCCATCATAAATATAATCTAATCACATCATAAATCTAATATAATCCAATCCTAATCTGAAATAAACTCATCTTTGTCATAACATCCGCAACCTTCTTTAGATAAAAAATATTCCCTATCACGAGTAATCAACCATTCTTTCAGAACAGTCAAACAAATTGTCATTTGGATTGCTTCCAATTTCCAAATGCAAACTTAATTAGTGGTCTGTTATTACAACTTCAGAAACATCATGATTAGTTAATTACCACCACCAACATCACAGGAATAATCCAACTCTAACAGCAGTTGAAGAAAAAGGAAAGGAAAAAAGAAAAATGAAAAATGAGGACTCACTGCTCCATATCCGTACTTATCATGATATTGCTTTTGAATAAGAGGACTGAAGAACAGAGCAGCATTGTATATGAAATAAGACGAGTGCTTCGTAAAATTCAGCAGCACGAAGTCGAAGTTCAATCCCACCACACTTCGAAAACAGGAGTCCAGAAATCAAAATCCATGTAATGCACACACATATATTGAGAAAGAGAGTGGGGTGGATCAAAATTCGATCACACCCTACTTCACAAACAGCAACCTTCAGCACCATGAAACAGAATAGATTATCAAAGGCAAATGATTCAACCACAGCACAAGTGGAAGAGAAAAAAAAAAAAAAAAAGCAAAACCCAGAAATCAATTTCTATGAAGAAGGAAAGAAGATTGGAATTCAAGCCAGAAGAATTTGGAGAAGGATTGGAAGGGGTCACCTCTTCCTTGTGTAATTGAGGAGAAGTTGAGGATAGAAACCGAAAGTCAAACAGAAGAAAGCCAACCAACCAAAAACCTGGTATGTGATTTCGAGAGTGATCGAATTCCATGAGGCCATTGAAGAACGATTATCTGGTTTGCACAAGGAGAAAGCTGTCTTTCTTCTTAGTGGTGTTGTTATTTAAATATAGAATCGTATATAGAGTATAGACACAGAGCATCTTGGCATAAACAAATATGAGTGCGGATCACGTGAGCAAAACAAAATATGATTGTGGATCCTCTGATCTTTTGACTTCAGAGATCCTGATTACTGAGTTAAAATGAGCAGGTGGAGCCCACTTATTGCTAATTTGAGCCACTCAAAATAAAGGCCTTTTTTCCATGCCTCTGGTATATCTAAATTTTATATCAATAGGAGTCGGTCCCAAAATAGAATCGATGATATTATTATAAAAAAGACCTGCTTAATTTAGAGTTACACTCTTTAAGTTGGGACTCAATAAATGTGTTGCCAATATAATCTCCGTACTAATTTCAAAGGAAGACACCCAAAATTCAATTTCTAAACACCAAATGTGAGGTCCGCCCTAAGCTGCTGCAAATGTATAGGAAAGGATCTCAGAGTATTTCAGGAGAACTTTTTTGTACTTTTTCGGCCCACATATATGATTTTAGTGGCTAGGTGAAGATTATAAATCTTAGATTGGCCACCTACATATGATTCTACAGAGGGAAAACTTCAAATTAGTTCTTAAGTTTTTGTCTTATTTCCAAAAAGAACACAAGTTTTAAAACTTTTCAAATTAGTCCCTAAGTTTTTCATGAAGTTTTCAATTAAGGACATTCATCAATTTGAAGTTATTTTCCGGCAACTTTTTTCTTCAATTTTTTTAAACTACCCAAATTATCCTTCAATGAAATAAAACCCCTATTTACTTCCTCTATTTTTTTTCATTTTTTTCACTGGCAGCCTTATAGTGATCGAGAAAAACTAGCATTTCCACATAGATCGGCTAAATATAGTGGCTGTTAAAACCATGACCTGGCTTTAAATGAAGGTACTCTGGATATTTTTAAAAAATTGAGAGAAAATACCATAAAAAAATACATTTATATGACCAGATGGCCTTAATTGAAGTTTTATTGAAAAATTTAGGGACTAATTTGAAAAGTTTTAAAACTTGTGTCCCTTTTTTTAAATAAGGCAAAAACCTAAGGCCTTATGTGAAAAATTCCCTTCTATATATCTCAAAAGAACATAAAACAATTAGAAAACCATCGAAGCCGATGTGGGTGGAGACCACTAATCAAGTTTTTAATGCTTTTTGTAGCATGCATTATTTAGAAACACCAGTCACCACACTTTATTTATATAAGAAGGTTATAATGGTATCTTGTCTTTAGTGAATTGCCAAAAAATCTTTTGAATTTTTTTTATAAGAAATGGGTGATATTTTGTCATTTAGGGGATAAAAGATGGTGCTTTTTTAGTTTTATTTTTTTAAGAAATATAGGAATTTTAAATATGTATACTTTTGGTGTGACCCTAGTCTGAATATTGAGACTATACATTATTTTTACTTTAATAATAAATTGACAAACGGGCTCTAAATACTACCCGTACAGCTACATACCTTAATTTTGAATTTCTAATGCAAGCGGTAAAAAATAAATATTTTACACATAACTATTCGAATAATATTTTAGCCCCATCATAATATATCACACGCAACGCCTTGACACATCACACGGCCGTGCTATGTTGACAAGTCAGTTTGCTAGCCGAATAGTATAATCAGTAACTGACTACGTGGGCTGTTGTGACTACTTTTTTTTAGCTGAAAGTTGGATCATGTTATTTAGAGCATGATAGGGGTATTACATAAGTGATTGCAGTACCCACTGCTAGGCTGTTGCGACTACTTGGGTTGTTGACTGTTGTAAGATAAGTGTGGTTCACCACAAAAAGGTTGATGTAATTATTTGCAGGCCCCACCATCTAAATATATTATGACACTGCCCCAGGCCCCTGCCAAAATAAAGTAATCATGGTTGACCCAAACTTCTTATGTGATCTAATTTACCCCTCCAATGGTAGGATATTGGTTGGCACACTCCAAAACATTATATAATTACAATGGCTTCCACTCTTCAAAAAAAAATAATAATAATAATAATAATAATTTAATTAAGGCGTCCCTCACGATCACATGCATTCCTACGGTACCACTAGTAAGTAGTAACCAGCGGTTTATTGCCCCTATGGTAATCTTTAACGATCATTAATTTCATCTGGTGACAAAATTTGAGATAATTTTCTATAGGTAGTTGTCCCTTTTTTATGAACTAAAATGCTCTTAATTGTGTGATATCATATAAAATTATAAATTGTACGATATCACATAAATATATTTCTTTTTTAACCCAATAAGAGGGGAACTTTTGTATAATATCGCATAAATTAAAAAGTTACAAAATCACAATAATTTAGTATGCAATATCACACAATCAAGGACATTTTCATCCAAAAAGATTGTACGAATATTGGTAGGAAATTATCTTTACTTTTGTCACGAGCTAGATTGGGTTTCCATGGCCAATGGTTACCATACAGTGAAAATCCCTTAAATATGTAATTAAAGTAAAAGTAATAATAAATAGGTTGTCATAAGGTGTTGCATTGGATAGCAACACCAATTCCCACAGCACCCTCCAGGGCTCTAGGAATCAATCCCTTGAGGAGGTCTCTTTTGTACATGTTTCTGGCCACTGGGCCACCTCAAAAAAAATAAAAGTAGTAATCAGTAGTTCCACATATCAAGATGTTAAAAAAAAAACCCAAGAACCATAGTATCACAAGGATTAACAAATATCCATGAGAACAAGGTTTACAATTTAGTGCAAAAACCTCTGAACACTAAGGGAAATGCCAGCATCCCACTGGAAACCACCAACATCACATTACCTAAAACTTAATTTTTAGGGATTCTCACATTATGCAGGAGCTTCAGCATTTGGGACATATTTCGGGAGAGCATTCGCTACCCATGTGTGGCTTTTGCATGGCAAATTTCAGCAACAAATGCCACTGAAGCTCAAGCACTCATGGGCGGCTCCAAGTTGATGACAGTGGGGTCAACTGACCCCATTGAGATCTAAAAAAATATTTAAAAATATTTTTTTTTGGTCTTGAATTAAACTTATGGGAAGCTTTTGACCCTACTTAATTTAAGAGTCTCACCCCCACATTAGCTTGCTTTACACATTTTCTTTATTGCTATGATTGTGATCAAAAGTCACCCTAAAATACCCACCGCTTAAGTTAATGGGCTAACTGTGTACCAAAATTTAAAAAAAAAATTTAATGGGCCGACATTGCTGATATGCGCTCTAGCAATGAGTTTTTAGGACTTAAAGGAATTTATGACATTCCTAGAAAGTTAGTAGAGACAAGGATATCGTATACCAATTGGTTTATCTGCTTCTAAAATTGGCGTTAATTTTATCAACTGTAATGGTAGAAAGAGCTTTTTTAGGAATGAAGTACGTAAATAACATGTTGCGTAACTGAATGGGAGATCAATGGATGAATGATTGTTTGATTACATATATTGAAAATGATGCGGTTGCTAGTCTTGATAATTAAGCTATTATACAATGATTTCAACACATGAAAACCTGTTGAGGGCAGCTACAAAAGTTTATGTATTTGGATTATCTTTTTGGATTAAGAGCTATTAGTAACAATGTATTAAAATTTATGTTTAATTTTGTTTAGAACTCAATATTATCTTTGTCGGATTATCGTAAATGGATTATTAAAATTTTATATTATCTTTATCGAATTATCGGAAGTATATGACAGATGTAGATAAAGGAAAAAATAATGTATTCGATTTGCGGAAAATAAGCCTTTTCTTGACCCCACTGACTCGAGTTTCTAGAGCCGCCAAGCACTACTTGAAGATCTTAAACTTTCAGTCCAATACAGTCTTCACCCACTAATCCTTTGGGGGGACTCTTTACTACTCGTATCTCTCGCCTTTTCTTCGGTCTTGTAAACTCTTCTTGGTACTTCTTTCTACTTAATATAATCATTCTTTACTAGCAAAAATTTTTTTTCAAAAGTCAAGAAAATAACACTAAAAACTACTAGTAGTCGTCGTCATCGTCATTATATATAGGATTTTATCGAGAAAATTCCTTTAGGCCTATTGGAGACAAAGAAAAAAAAAATAGACATCAAATTTTAACATAAACCATATAAGTCCTCCGACCACTCCAAAAAGGTGTGTATACTATAGCATCACATCCCTATCCATAACCCTACTCACACAAACACTCCACGCCTGGGACCCTCACAGTCCACCAAACTAGGAAGCACATTTCTCTACAATTATCATTTGTAGAATCCAACAGACAAAAATGAACCAGCCTACTCCAAACACCCGATTTCAGAGACAATCATACAATGAAATCGCGACGATTTTGTATAATGGAAGTAGGGATATCCCCGCTCAAGTGAAATTTGGAAGAAAAAAAAAAATAAAAAAAGGGCTCGTAGGACCGCTAGAGTGGATATATTTTTTTTGGATTCCATTTTTATTTTAGTGACTTTTAAGGGGATTTTTCCAGTAAAATTCTCTTACATATTTATATTTTCTCTTGTTAACCCAATCAAGACATCTCAAGCCCTTCATTTTAGTGGTGGGACAGAGAGCATCAGAGGTTTGGTGGGACAGAGAGCAATTTGGAGCATAGATAGTTGTGACGATCGTGAGGGAGTGCTTTCGTGAAGACATCTGCCAACTGCTCGTGAGATGAAACATAAGGCAAAGATATGAAATTAGTGACAACTTGCTGCCGAGTAAAGTGACAATTTATCTTGATGTGCTTAGTCCGTTCGTGATAAACGGTATTCTTTGCAATGCGGATGTCACTTGTGTTGTCGGCATAGAGTGGAGTTGGAGTTACAATAAATACACCAAACTCCCTAAGTAATCGACGAAGCCATACAATCTCAGTACTTGCTAAAGACATAGAACGATATTCCGCTTCCGCTGATGATTTGGAAATAGTGGGTTGCTTCTTACATTTCCACGAGATCAAAGAGTTACCAAGAAACATGCACCGGCCTGTAGTAGATCGGCGGGTATCCAAACAACCAGCCCAGTTTGCATCAGCATAAGCTTGTAGTTGCAATGAATTTGTTGAAGGATAAAACATTTCACGATTGAGAGTGCCTTTAATGTACCGTAAAAGGCGATGGACCACATGAAGATGTGGTGTATGAGGATTGCTGATGAACTGACTAACCGTCTTAACTACGTGGGATATGTCCAGTCAAGTCATTGTCAGATACAGTAAGCTGCCCACTAGATGACGGAAGATTGTTGGATCTTCAAGAGGATTGCCATCATCTCTTCCGATTTTTGACATTGAGCTCTAGGCTGTGTCAAAGGACTTTGCGTTTTCTAGACGGGCATATTTAACTAAATCCTCAACAAATTTAACTAAACCCACAAGAATACCCTCTTTTGTTCGAGAGATTTCTAAACCAAGAAAGTAAGTTAAGGACCCAAGGTCCTTCATTTTGAAGGTCTTCATGAGGTAGGTCTTGAGTTCAGAGATTCCAACCGCATCATTTCCACTTATAATCATGTCATCTACATATATCAACAAAATAGTACAACCACGAGAGGTACGTCTGAAGAATAGAGAGATGTCATTTGGACTTTGGTAAATTTGAGCTTGAAGAATGGCGGATCGGAATTTGTCAAACCATGTACGTGGGGCCTGTTTAAGACCATATAGCGATTTCTTCAGTTTGCAAACATGTTTTGTAGGACAAGCATACCCCGGTGGTGGTCTCATGTAGACTGTTTCATGAAGATCCCCATGTAAGAATGCATTCTTTACATCCATTTGCCAGAGTGGGCAATAGCGGATGGCAGCAACGCTAAGTAAACAACAAACTGTTGTCATTTTAGCAACTTGTGCAAAAGTCTCTTCATAGTCAATCTCATACTCTTGTTTGTAGCCTTGGGCAATAAGCCGTGCTTTGTACCTATCCAAACTCCCATCAAAACGAACCTTGATAGAGTAGACCCATCTACTTCCAATAACATAAGCATCTAAAGGAGTTGGAAGCAGATCCCAAGTCAAATTAGATTCAAGAGCTAATAACTCTTCATTCATTGCATCACACCAGCAAGGTAATTTTGAGGCCTGTGAATAAGAAGTATGAACTGGAATAGGATCTAAAGAGGTAAGGAGAGCAAGAAAATCATATCTATCAGGTGGCATAAAT
>QPKB01000004.1:52381995-52445590 GCA_003546025.1 Camphora micrantha | reverse complement strand
GCAAAGGGAAAGGCAACACAAAACCTGAGGGATGTTTTTTAGTGCAGTCACGAAAGCTTGTATAGTGCTGCAATGAGCATGGCATTACAACATGTTAGAAATTACCACCATAGATAGATCGATCTTCTAAGCTAATGAAACCACATCATAGGAAATTCAAACCAACTTTCAATAACTTAAAAAGAATTAAGTGAATGCACCACAAAGAGGTTCTTTCCAAAACAGGATTGTTTCCATGGGTTTATGGAAATCTTGATCCAAATTAGAAAAGAGTACATTTAATAAGTAATGGCTTCCCACTAATACTAAAAAAAAAAAAAAAAAAAGAAGGAAAAAGAAAGCATGTTAATGCCCTTTTAGCAAAGACACATAAAACAAGAAAATCCTTTCACCAAGCCTTCTAACATGAGCATCTCTACTAATGAGACTCCAAAAGATAATAAAGCGTGGTTCAGACTTTATCATTCATGCCATAAGGATTAAAGAGTGCCAAAAAAATACTAGTTGGTTCCTTTACCCAAATAAGTAAATAAATAAATAAGAAAAAAAATTAATACTAGGTTGTTTATCTTTTGTTTTGATTGGTTAGATGACTTGAACTCGCAACCTTCATTACCCATACACATAAAACTGTTAAATATAAGTGGTCCACATGACCACACATCTAATCATGTTAAGGCCACACTTTAGGTCAGTTGAATTTTTATAAGCTTTCCCCAAATAAATAAATAAGAAAAGAAATAATAGTAGGTGGTTTATCTTTTCTTTTTCTTTTTTTTAATTAGTTAGATGACTTGAACCCACAACCTTCATTACCCATACACATAAAACTGTTAGACGTATGTGGTCCACATGACCACGGGTCTAATATTGTCAAGGCCCCACTATAGGCCAGTTGATTTTTTATAAGCTTTTCTCTTTAGTTTTGATTTTAATAAATGTGGCTTGGACTCACTTTTAGAAAGCCCAATCAATTTAGGACTCTTGTTTAGCTAGTCAATGAGAGCATTAAGGAAACTGACTTCTAATAGATTTTTTTTATGGGAATAAATCTCTTTAGGGTTTTCCAATCCTCTCCATTAACTCACGTAATTGCATGGCGCCCATTAACTCTCACACATGCTGGAGTGAGTGAAAAGGGAAATGGAGAGAACCCTATTTAATCAAGGTCATTGATCAAAAGGTGAGACAATCTAAAGATCAGATTAAAACCGCTTATCATCATGCTCATAGGGTACTCTTTTAGTATATTGGATTATCCATTGTTTAATGCATAAGTCTAGATCTGATTAAACTTCCAAACCATATTAGATTCAACTGAAAAAATTATCATCTCTTCACTAATAAAAGAACATAGAGCTACATAATTTCTTTTATGTCTTCATGAAGCATGATATTTATTGTCTCATTTTCACATTCATTGATTAGCTTTCACCGCATGGAAGAAGAGCAAAGTTAATTCTCGCCTATATTTGGGATATAAAGATCAAAACTGATGAATTAGAAGAGACGCAACTTACCTCAACACAGAGATAAGCCAAAGCCATGAATTGTCTGACCAAGCAATGATGGTGCAAACTAGAGCTACAACCCATACAGCAGAAGTGATGGCGATGCAGGTCTTTGAAATCTTCTGGCTACCCCGCTGAATGAAACTCATAAAAATACGCAGGTAAGCCGTTATGCTTTATTGCCTAACAGACACTCCCAGCACAAGGAGAAAAAGGGGACCAAGTGAGAGACTCCCTTACTTCATAGATGAGAATTTGGATTGCAACTGTTGCTGATATCTAGATTACAATGTATAGAGAAAGCAACATCGTTTGCAGCTACCGGAATCATCTGGCATAGAATTCGTCAATGAGGCAATTGACAGAAACAACAATTAATTCACATATGTCAAACCCATCTTCTACAAATATTTAGACTAGCAGTTCAGCACATATGTAAGAAGAGCATTGAGTTGATGATTCTCAAGGTAAATTGAGAATCTTAGTACAGTATAACTGTAATCAAGTTCAACTATTTATTTCATGGCATTTTGATGTTAAGACTATTTCAGTCTTTTGGAACATAGAAACACATGATACAGTTCTATCATATGGTACTAGCATAATAATCCATACTAGCATGGGTATAACCCATGTGGCTACGGTCCTTGCTTCTTCTAACTGTTTTTGATGTTTTTTTTTTATGAATAATTATAAATAAGAATTGTTGGGTATAGTGTTTAGATTATTTATTTAAAAGGAAAACGGTCATGAGTTCAAATCTCTTTGCCTGTATATTTTTGGCCTTTTGCTAAGGCTCGAAAAAAAAAAAAAAAAGTGAAAATTGAATCCATAACCCTGGATTTTAATATATTATAATTAGAAAATCAAATCCAGTCGTTCCACCTTCGTTCCCTTTTTTTGGAATGTTAAGTTGCTTCCATCTTAAAAGTAGCAAGAATGATAATGGGTCAAAAATGTTGTACCAGATAATGTGAGTCATATTTCTTGCACGGCTGGCTGCACAAAATGCAAAGTGGGACCCGTCTCATCTTGGTCAAGAATATTGTCCAGACTGTTTATTCTTATCCCGAGTTTGGCATTTAAGCATTTGAAGTTCTATCTTCCCACTCACATCACCTCCCAAGACTGATTGTGTTGGAAATGTATGGATATATATATATATATATATAAATTTATTTTTATTTTTTTTTTGCTTCTGTTTGTGTTTTTTCCTTCTTTGAACTGCTTCGAATTAGTTTAATATTATAAAACAAAAAGGATTTTAACCATATGACTGCACTTAGACTTGACATTTATCTTAGAATAGTTAAGATTTCAATATTTCACGTAGATTTATCTGTACAATAACTTTGCTATATCGCACTGTCCTAGGATATGTGTGATATCTCACAGCCCCTGGGATATCGCACGTACAACTCTGCGTAAAATATTTAAACTTAGACCACTTAAGAGCGAATGCCAGGTCTAAGGGCAGTCGTACGAGCTACCCAAAACGCAATTATTTGAAAAACTTCGATAGAAAGGGGGCAGAACTACAATGCAATGGCGCTGCACCATAGTTCTTAGATGCATGGTGGGGACCACCTTTTCCAAATCCAATCCGTGCATCAGCGTTAACACCCATTATAATATATTAAGTTGAAGGGTTTTGAAGATAATTTTGGCCATAAATTCTAATTTTGACCGGGAGTTATAACTCACCGCTTTCAATATGTAACCACTCATCTCCACTTTTAAGATGTAACCACTCATTTCATCCACTTCATGTAACCACCTCTTCTTCTCACTGCTCACTTCTGTGCAAGAACTTCATTTCTATCCCTATTATAATCACCAAATCATTGTCATGAGTATTTGAGGATTGATTTTGCGTAATCCGAATTTTTCTTAATAAGTCAGTAAATATACTTTTGAGTTATATTGTTGAACATGCTCGTGCTGAGCACGGATTGTTGTGCTAGTAATATTTATTGCGTCTAAATTTTCAAAGAAACCTTAAGTGGGTCACCTATTAGATCGATCACACACAGGGGCTCCCTCCATTTTTATTCCAACAAAAGAAAAGCAAAGCAAGATCCATCACGTGCTTTAGATCAAGTCAAATCCAATAGTGGGTATCTTACATATTTGAATAATAATTTACAAGATGATTACCAAATAGAGTGTTAGGGCTGATGATCGGCTTGGATTTGAAAAAGGTGGGCCGCACCATACATCGTTCAAGGGAGCCGCACGATGCAGCCCCCACTGTAGTTCTGCCCACAAAAAGGATGGTTTTTGGCACATGTAATTACGTGCCAAGACACTATGAAGCAAAGAGGGAGGTGGATTTAAATTACGAGCCCACATATTTGACATGCATTATCTGTACACTCAACCTTTATCTGTTGTGATTGGAAAGGCCTCACGAGCATGTTTCTGAAGCCGGGAGTTATTGCTTAGCTTAAAGCAAAGGATCAATGGGAAAAGGGTATCTCATCTAATCTCTTTCCAGCAGTTCACCATTCCATCATAAATCTAATCTAATAATCTAATCATATCAATATCATAAATCTAATATAATCCAATCCTAATCTAAAATAAACTCATCTTTGTCATAACATTCCCAACCTTCTTTTCATAAATATTCCCTATCAAGATTAATCAACCATCTTTCAGAACAGTCAAACAAATTGCCATTTGGGTTGCTTCCAAGTTCCAATTGCAATCTTAATCTGTTGGGGATTATATAGTAACTAGGTGTTGTAATTGCCTGTAAAGACTCAACTTCGTTCTATGTGGTCTGTTCTTCCAACTTCAGAAACATCATAATTACCACCACCAACATCACATGAATAATCCAACTCTAACAGCAGTTGAAGAAAAAAGGAAAATGAGGACTCCGACTCACTGCTCCATATCCGTACTTCTCATGATATTGCTTTTGAATAAGAGGCAGCATTGTATATGAAATAAGAAGAGTGCTTTGTAAAATTCAGCAGCACGAAGTCGAAGTACATAAGTAAATGAACCCATATGCAAGCATTACACACCATTTAGCTTAAAGCAAAGGATCAATGGGAAAGGGGTATCTCATGTAATCTCTTTCCAGCAGTTCACCATTCCATCATAAATATAATCTAATCACATCATAAATCTAATATAATCCAATCCTAATCTGAAATAAACTCATCTTTGTCATAACATCCGCAACCTTCTTTAGATAAAAAATATTCCCTATCACGAGTAATCAACCATTCTTTCAGAACAGTCAAACAAATTGTCATTTGGATTGCTTCCAATTTCCAAATGCAAACTTAATTAGTGGTCTGTTATTACAACTTCAGAAACATCATGATTAGTTAATTACCACCACCAACATCACAGGAATAATCCAACTCTAACAGCAGTTGAAGAAAAAGGAAAGGAAAAAAGAAAAAAGAAAAATGAGGACTCACTGCTCCATATCCGTACTTATCATGATATTGCTTTTGAATAAGAGGACTGAAGAACAGAGCAGCATTGTATATGAAATAAGACGAGTGCTTCGTAAAATTCAGCAGCACGAAGTCGAAGTTCAATCCCACCACACTTCGAAAACAGAAGTCCAGAAATCAAAATCCATGTAATGCACACACATATATTGAGAAAGAGAGTGGGGTGGATCAAAATTCGATCACACCCTACTTCACAAGCAGCAACCTTTAGAACCATGAAACAGAATAGATTATCAAAGGCAACTGATTCAACCACAGCACAAGTGCAAGAAAAAAAAAAGGGCAAAACCCAGAAATCAATTTCTATGAAGAAGGAAAGAAGATAGGAATTCAAGCCAGAAGAA
The DNA here is from genome assembly GCA_003546025.1 of Camphora micrantha. Classification (NCBI taxonomy): domain Eukaryota; kingdom Viridiplantae; phylum Streptophyta; class Magnoliopsida; order Laurales; family Lauraceae; genus Camphora; species Camphora micrantha. The sequence continues at coordinate 52,440,256 of QPKB01000004.1, read as the reverse complement.
TTTGGAGAAGGATTGGAAGGGGTCACCTCTTCCTTGTGTAATTGAGGAGAAGTTGAGGGTAGAAACCGAAAGTCAAACAGAAGAAAGCCAACCAACCCAAAACCTGGTATGTGATTTCGAGAGTGATCGAATTCCATGAGGCCATTGGCGAACGATTTTCTGGTTTGCACAAGGAGAAATCTGTCTTTCTTCTCAGTGGTGGTGTCATTTAAATTTAGAATCGTATATAGAGTATAGACACAGAGCATCTTGGCATAGACAAATATGAGTGCGGATCACGTGAGCAAAACAAAATATGATTGTGGATCCTCTGATGTTTTGACTTCAGAGATCCTGATTACTGAGTTAAAATGAGCAGGTGGAGCCCACTTATTGATAATTTGAGCCACTCAAAATAAAGTCCTTTTTTCTATGCCTCTGGTATATCTAAATTTTATATCAATAGGAGTTGGTCCCAAAGTAGAATTGATGATTTTATTATAAAAAAGACCCGCTTAATTTAGAGTTCCACTCTTTAAGTTGGGACTCACTAAATGTGTTGCCAATATAATCTCCGTACTAATTTCAAAGGAAGACACCCAAAATTCAATTTCTAAACACCAAATGTGAGGTCCGCCCTATGCTGCTGCAAATGTATATGACAGGATCTCAGAGTATTTCAGGTGAACTATTTTGTACTTTTTGGGCCCACATATATGATTTTAGTGGCTAGGTGAAGATTATAAATCTTAGATTGGCGACCTACATATGATTCTATATAGGGAAAACTTCAAATTAGTTCTTATGTTTTTGTCTTATTCCAAAAAATGACACAAGTTTTAAAAATTTTCAAATTAGTCCCTAAGTTTTTTATGAAGTTTTCAATTAAGGACATTCATCCATTTAAAGCTATTTTCCGGCGACTTTTTTCTTCAATTTTTTCAAACTACCCAAATTATCCTTCAATGAAATAAAACTCCCATTTACTTCTTCTATATTTTCTTCATTTTTTTCACTGGCAGCCTTATAGTGATCGAGAAAAACTAGCATTTCCACAGAGATCGACTAAATGTAGTGGCTGTGAGAACCATGACATGGCTTTAAATGAAGGTATTCTGGGTATTTTTAAAAAATTGAGAGAAAATACCATAAAAAAATACCTTTATATGACTAGATGACCTTAATTAAAGTTTTATTGAAAAATTTAGGGACTAATTTGAAAAGTTTTAAAACTTATGTCCTTTTTTTTAAAATAAGGCAAAAACCTAAAGTCTTATGTGAGAATTTCCCTTCCATATATCTCAAAAGAACATAAAACAATTAGAAAACCATCGAAGCCGATGTGGGTGGAGACCACTAATCAAGTTTTTAATGCTTTTTGTAGCATGCATTATTTAGAAACACCAGTCACCACACTTTATTTATTTAAAGCACATGTCATATAGATGCCCCAAACAAATAATAGAAAATAGAGGTGGGTTGATTATTAAAATTTAATTTTTCAGGCTCAAATACATTTGTCTCATTTTCTCAGCCACACCAATTTCCCCACGCGTGGCTTTTTATTACGAAGAAAATAGGAGGTAAGTGGGAAAAGTTGTCATTGACTTCATTGTTTAGGGCCGTAAAATAAAGTTAAAGTAAAGCATTAAATCACAGAAATATAATATATAAGAAGGTTATAATGGTATCTTGTCTTTAGTAAATTGGCAAGAAATTTTTTGATTTTTTTTATAAGAAATGGGTGATATTTTGTCATTTAGGGGATAAAAGATGTTGCTTTTTTAGTTTTATTTTTTTTAAGAAATATAGAAATTTTAAAGATATATACTTTTGGTGTAACTCTTATCTGAATATTGAGACTATACATTATTTTTACTTTAATAATAAATTGACAAACGGGCTCTAAATACTACCGGGACAGCTACATACCTTAATTTTGAATTTGTAATGCAAGCGGTAAAAAATAAATATTTTACACATAACTATTCGAATAATATTTTAGCCCCATCATAATATATCACACGCAACGCCTTGACACATCACACGGCCATGCTATTGTTGACAAGTCAGTTTGCTAGCTGAATAGTATAATCAGTAACTGACTACGTGCGCTGTTGTGACTACTTTTTTTTAGCTGAAAGTTGGATCATGTTATTTAGAGCATGATAGGGGTATTACATAAGTGATTGCAGTACCCACTGCTAGGCTGTTGCGACTACTTGGGTTGTTGACTGTTGTAAGATAAGTGTGGTTCACCACAAAAAGGTTGATGTAATTATTGCAGGCCCCACCATCTAAATATATTATGACACTGCCCCAGGCCCCTGCCAAAATAAAGTAATCATGGTTGACCCAAACTTCTTATGTGATCTAATTTACCCCTCCAATGGTAGGATATTGGTTGGCACACTCCAAAACATTATATAATTACAATGGCTTCCACTCTTCAAAAAAAAAAAAAATAATAATAATAATAATAATAATAATTTAATTAAGGCGTCCCTCACGATCACATGCATTCCTACGGTACCACTAGTAAGTAGTAACCAGCGGTTTATTGCCCCTATGGTAATCTTTAACTATCATTAATTTCATCTGGTGACAAAATTTGAGATAATTTTCTATAGGTAGTTGTCCCTTTTTTATGAACTAAAATGCTCTTAATTGTGTGATATCATATAAAATTATAAATTGTACGATATCACATAAATATATTTCTTTTTTAACCCAATAAGAGGGGAACTTTTGTATAATATCGCATAAATTAAAAAGTTACAAAATCACAATAATTTAGTATGCGATATCACACAATCAAGGACATTTTCATCCAAAAAGATTGTACGAATATTGGTAGGAAATTATCTTTACTTTTGTCACGAGCTAGATTGGGTTTCCATGGCCAATGGTTACCATACAGTGAAAATCCCTTAAATATGTAATTAAAGTAAAAGTAATAATAAATAGGTTGTCATAAGGTGTTGCATTGGATAGCAACACCAATTCCCACAGCACCCTCCAGGGCTCTAGGAATCAATCCCTTGAGGAGGTCTCTTTTGTACATGTTGCTGGCCACTGGGCCACCTCAAAAAAAATAATAGTAATCAGTAGTTCCACATATCAAGATGTTAAAAAAAAACCCAAGAACCATAGTATCACAAGGATTAACAAATATCCATGAGAACAAGGTTTACAATTTAGTGCAAAAACCTCTGAACACTAAGTGAAATGCCAGCATCCCACTGGAAACCACCAACATCACATTACCTAAAACTTAATTTTTAGGGATTCTCACATTATGCAGGAGCTTCAGCATTTGGGACATATTTCGGGAGAGCATTCGCTACCCATCTGTGGCTTTTGCATGGCAAATTTCAGCAACAAATGCCACTGAAGCTCAAGCACTCATGGGCGGCTCCAAGTTGATGACAGTGGGGTCAACTGACCCCATTGAGATCTAAAAAAATATTTAAAAATATTTTTTTTTGGTCTTGAATTAAACTTATGGGAAGCTTTTGACCCTACTTAATTTAAGAGTCTCACCCCACATTAGCTTGCGTTACACATTTTCTTTATTGCTATGATTGTGATCAAAAGTCACCCTAAAATACCCACCGCTTAAGTTAATGGGCTAACTGTGTACCAAAATTTAAAAAAAAAATTTAATGGGCCGACATTGCTGATATGCGCTGTAGCAATGAGTTTTTAGGACTTAAAGGAATTTATGACATTCCTAGAAAGTTAGTGGAGACAAGGATATCGTATACCAATTGGTTTATCTGCTTCTAAAATTGGCGTTAATTTTATCAACTGTAATGGTAGAAAGAGCTTTTTTAGGAATGAAGTACGTAAATAACATGTTGCGTAACTGAATGGGAGATCAATGGATGAATGACTGTTTAGTTACATATATTGAAAATGATGCGGTTGCTAGTCTTGATAATTAAGCTATTATACAATGATTTCAACACATGAAAACCTGTTGAGGGCAGCTACAAAAGTTTATGTATTTGGATTATCTTTTTGGATTAAGAGCTATTAGTAACAATGTATTAAAATTTATGTTTAATTTTGTTTAGAACTCAATATTATCTTTGTCGGATTATCGTAAATGGATTATTAAAATTTTATATTATCTTTATCGAATTATCGGAAGTATATGACAGATGTAGATAAAGGAAAAAATAATGTATTCGATTTGCGGAAAATAAGTCTTTTCTTGACCCCACTGACTCGAGTTTCTAGAGCCGCCAAGCACTACTTGAAGATCTTAAACTTTCAGTCCAATACAGTCTTCACCCACTAATCCTTCGGGGGGACTCTTTACTACTCGTATCTCTCGCCTTTTCTTCGGTCTTGTAAACTCTTCTTGGTACTTCTTTCTACTTAATATAATCATTCTTTACTAGCAAAAATTTTTTTTCAAAAGTCAAGAAAATAACACTAAAAACTACTAGTAGTCGTCGTCATCGTCATTATATATAGGATTTTATCGAGAAAATTCCTTTAGGCCTATTGGAGACAAAGAAAAAAAAAATAGACATCAAATTTTAATATAAACCATATAAGTCCTCCGACCACTCCAAAAAGGTGTGTATACTATAGCATCACATCCCTATCCATAACCCTACTCACACAAACACTCCACGCCTGGGACCCTCACAGTCCACCAAACTAGGAAGCACATTTCTCTACAATTATCATTTGTAGAATCCAACAGACAAAAATGAACCAGCCTACTCCAAACACCCGATTTCAGAGACAATCATACAATGAAATCGCGACGATTTTGTATAATGGAAGTAGGGATATCCCCGCTCAAGTGAAATTTGGAAGAAAAAAAAAATAAAAAAGGGCTCGTAGGACCGCTAGAGTGGATATATTTTTTTTGGATTCCATTTTTATTTTAGTGACTTTTAAGGGGATTTTTCCAGTAAAATTCTCTTACATATTTATATTTTCTCTTGTTAACCCAATCAAGACATCTCAAGCCCTTCATTTTAGTGGTGGGACAGAGAGCATCAGAGGTTTGGTGGGACAGAGAGCAATTTGGAGCATAGATAGTTGTGACGATCGTGAGGGAGTGCTTTCGTGAAGACATCTGCCAACTGCTCGTGAGATGAAACATAAGGCAAAGATATGAAATTAGTGACAACTTGCTGCCGAGTAAAGTGACAATTTATCTTGATGTGCTTAGTCCGTTCGTGATAAACGGTATTCTTTGCAATGCGGATGTCACTTGTGTTGTCGGCATAGAGTGGAGTTGGAGTTACAATAAATACACCAAACTCCCTAAGTAATCGACGAAGCCATACAATCTCAGTACTTGCTAAAGACATAGAACGATATTCCGCTTCCGCTGATGATTTGGAAATAGTGTGTTGCTTCTTACATTTCCACGAGATCAAAGAGTTACCAAGAAACATGCACCGGCCTGTAGTAGATCGGCGGGTATCCAAACAACCAGCCCAGTTTGCATCAACATAAGCTTGTAGTTGCAATGAATTTGTTGAAGGATAAAACATTTCACGATTGAGAGTGCCTTTAATGTACCGTAAAAGGTGATGGACCACATGAAGATGTGGTGTATGAGGATTGCTGATGAACTGACTAACCGTCTTAACTATGTGGGATATGTCCAGTCAAGTCATTGTCAGATACAGTAAGCTGCCCACTAGATGACGGAAGATTGTTGGATCTTCAAGAGGATTGCCATCATCTCTTCCGATTTTGACATTGAGCTCTAGGGCTGTGTCAAAGGACTTTGCGTTTTCTAGACGGGCATATTTAACTAAATCCTCAACAAATTTAACTAAACCCACAAGAATACCCTCTTTTGTTCGAGAGATTTCTAAACCAAGAAAGTAAGTTAAGGACCCAAGGTCCTTCATTTTGAAGGTCTTCATGAGGTAGGTCTTGAGTTCAGAGATTCCAACCGCATCATTTCCACTTATAATCATGTCATCTACATATATCAACAAAATAGTACAACCACGAGAGGTACGTCTGAAGAATAGAGAGATGTCATTTGGACTTTGGTAAATTTGAGCTTGAAGAATGGCGGATCGGAATTTGTCAAACCATGCACGAGGGGCCTGTTTAAGACCATATAGCGATTTCTTCAGTTTGCAAACATGTTTTGTAGGACAAGCATACCCCGGTGGTGGTCTCATGTAGACTGTTTCATGAAGATCCCCATGTAAGAATGCATTCTTTACATCCATTTGCCAGAGTGGGCAATAGCGGATGGCAGCAACGCTAAGTAAACAACAAACTGTTGTCATTTTAGCAACTTGTGCAAAAGTCTCTTCATAGTCAATTTCATACTCTTGTTTGTAGCCTTGGGCAATAAGCCGTGCTTTGTACCTATCCAAACTCCCATCAAAACGAACCTTGATAGAGTAGACCCATCTACTTCCAATAACATAAGCATCTAAAGGAGTTGGAAGCAGATCCCAAGTCGAATTAGATTCAAGAGCTAATAACTCTTCATTCATTGCATCACACCAGCAAGGTAATTTTGAGGCCTGTGAATAAGAAGTATGAACTGGAATAGGATCTAAAGAGGTAAGGAGAGCAGGAAAATCATATCTGTCAGGTGGCATAAATGAACAACTAGAGCGTCGTAATTTAGGAGGAGAAGAATGAGTTGTACCCGTGGATGTAGAAGCCGGCATTGGGGGTGGATCAAGTAAAGGAGCAGGTTGGCGGTGTAATTTTTGTAGACATGGGCTCCATTGATGGGACATGGGCCTATTATGGTAGTTGTTGACACCCTTGACAAAATCTTGTAGATAAGTGTACATTCTGTTTTAGTTAGACAATTTGATGTAATTAGCCCCAATCAAAGGGGATTTGACTCCATTGACAAAATCTTGTCTACAAGTGTAGATTCCTTCTTAGATAGGCAATTTGATGTAATTGACCCCAATCAAAGGGGATTTGTATCATTGTAATCTTTACAATTGTGGCAACTAATGATATATACATTGAAGAGGTCATCACAGGATAGGCACTCATTTTGGATAATTTTATCAAAAACTTCTTTCGTTTTCAAAGGGTTTTTTCCCTGTCATGGTATGAGAGCCTTTCAAAAGTCTTCTTAGTTCAATATCAAAGATCTGACATTTAGATCTACTGATTTCTGGCAAACTTCAGTGAAATTACCTGGCTGTTCATATCAGAGATCTGTGAATCAGATCTGCTGGTATCTTAGGTGATATCGAACTACACAGAAGGTATCCTTTCAGCCTATGGGGTCCATTAGGGATTTTTTTTTTTTTTTTTTTTTCTGTCAGTGTGATCAAATCTTGACAGTTGACATGAGAAGATCGGATTTAGCATTCTAGCAGATTGTTTCTATCAGAAGGTTATTCTGACATCAAATCTAGAAGCAGTCGTCCTTCAAATATGAGGTTGAAGCTGATCTGCTATGGGGCCCACTCAAGGAGTCGATTGAAGCTGTACCTTTCTAAGGTTGGCCGAACAATACTGCTGGGTTTTACTACAATTTTTTAGAATTTTTGGAGCTCTAAAAGGTTAGTTTTTAACCCCACTCTGTCATTCAGCAGTTTTGAAAATTATTTTTTATCTGGATGATTGGATTTTGTGATCGATTGTAAGATCTGGACCAAACTTTAGCACAAGTTATATAATTTCAATACCTACTCATCCTGGAAATCAGATTAAAGGTTTGAGATTTTGGTTGAACACAAATTGAAAAACGGTGCGGTTTTTCTCGCCTAAGCCATTTTTTGTGGTTTTTGCATTTTGTTTTGATCTGTCTTTTCTGTGGAACCGAGAAATTTGGATTTCTGAAATGCCCATCATCTTGTACAGCTTAAAATGCATGATAAAATAGAAGTTTTGCCGGTCAAGTTCAATGGAAAAGATTTCTTCTCTTGGGAATTCCAAGTTCGTCTCTTTTTAAGGGAAAAGAATCTTTGGGGACACATAGATGGGACTCTTCCTAAACCAACATATAATGCTAAATTGGGTCAATGGGAGACCAATGATGATAAAATCTTGACTTGGATCACTAGCTCAATGGACCAGCAGATTGTCCTCAATTTACGTCCATATAAGACAGCAAAAGAAATGTGAGACTATTTGAGCAGAATCTATAATCAAGATAATTCCGCTAGAAAATATCAATTGAAATGTGATATTTCTAAATATTCTCAAGGGAATAAGTCGATTCAAGACTACTATTCCGGACTTATCAATCTATGGACATAATACACGGAACTGGTTTACTCCGCCCTTTCTGCTGCCTGTCTTCCTGATTTTCAAAAAGAACATACAGACAGCCTACGAGATCAGTTTCTGATGAAACTACGAGTAGAATATGAATTGGTTCACTCAGATCTATTGAGCCGTGTCCCCACCCCTTCTCTGAATGAATGTCTCGGAGAGCTTCTTCATGAAGAGCAGCGTCTTCTTACTCAAGCTACGATTGACAATAAAGGCACTCCTTCTTTGGATGTTGTTGCCTTTGCTAGTCAAGCCAAGCCTAGGGACTTGAGCAAAGTTCAATGTTATTGTTGTACGGAGTATGGTCATGTGGCTAACCAGTGTAAGAAAAATGTATGCAATTATTGCAAAAAAGCTAGGCATATAATTTTTGAATGCCGAAGGAGGCCGCAAAATAGAGGGAATTGTGCACTTCATACACCCCATCATGAAGAATCTTCTGATGCAACTGTGCAATAGATAGCCCAGCAGTCTGCCCCATCAGTTACTCCTACTACTCCAGCCAATACTATTCCTCCCGAAGTTGTCCAACAGATTTTACAGTTTGCATTTTCTGCCCTTGGGCTAACAGGTAAAACACCAACATCGCAACTTTGGTATGTAGACTCTGGTGCCTCTAACCATATGACCTTTTCTTCCTCCATTCTTACTGATATTCAGCTGTACCATGGAATTCAAAAATTCACACCGCAGATGGGGAAAGTCTTACCATTGACTCGGAAAATTTTCTCATTCTTTGCCATTAAATCAAGTTTTTTATTCACCACGGTTGTCATCTGATTTATTATCTGTTGGGCAATTGATTGATAACAACTACATGGTTTCATTTTCTCAATTTGGTTGTGTTGTGCAGGATCAGGTCTTGGGGAAAGTTCTAGCGAGGGGTCCTAGATGCGGAAGGTTGTTTCCTCTAAGCATATGGACTCCTCTGCTTAATAAATCTTGACTTTCAGTTGTTGATTCTACTTCTGATAATAATGTTTTTCAGTTATGGCATTGGCGTCTAGGACATCCAAATGCCAAGAAATTAATGTTTATGTTAAACTCTGGATTATTATTCAATAAAAATAATATTTCTTTTCGTGATGCTTCGTTTGATTGTGCAAGCTGTAAAATGGGTAAAAGTAAGATTCTGTCTTTTCCTACTCATCGTGATATCAACACTGAATGTTTTGATTTAGTTCATAGTGACATTTGGGGAATTTCTCCCATTATTTCTCATTCGCATCACAAATATTTTGTGACCTTCATCGATGATTTTAGTAGGTATACGTGGATTTATTTTTTGCATTCCAAATCTGAAGTGTTTGACGCGTTTAAAAAGTTCTTAGCATTTATTGAAAATCAATTCTCAAAAAGCATTAAAATTCTTCGTTCGGATTCTGGTGGAGAGTATGTTTCTCATGATTTTCAGGAATTTCTTCATAACAAGGGAATTATTTCCCAACGTTCATGTCTATATATCCCTCAACAAAATAGGGTCGCAGACGGAAAAATCGATATCTCTTGGATATAACAAGGACCATACTGCTTGAATCTTCTGTTCCTTCTTATTTTTGGGTAGAAGCAATTTCCACCGCAGTTCATCTTATACACAAAATTCCCTCAATTAAGTTACAAAACCAATCTCCTCATTTTCGTTTGTATGGTTATCCACCTAGCTACAGTCACCTTCATCCATTTGGTTGTGTCTGTTTTGTGCATCTTCCATCACATGAGCGTCATAAATTATCTGCACAATGTGTAAAATGTGTCTTTCTTAGTTATGCAGCACATCAAAAAGGTTTCCTGTGTTTTGATCCTAAAATTCATCATATTCGCACATCTAGGAATGTCATATTCTTGGAAAAACAATTTTATTTTCAACTTCACCATGAGTCTTTGCCTCAGTCTACACATTCCTTTTTACATGACTTTGATGATTCTTCTGAAAATATAAGATTCAAACCAGGGGTAGTTTATGTGCAAAGAGGGACACTTACAACAACTGCAGAAGAGGATCATGACTCGGAACAATCCCTAGCGCCTGATCTTCAACCACTTAGAAGGTCCACCCGTCCCTCTAAACCATTTGATAGGTATGGGTTCGCTAATAACTCCCTACTTGCCACCTTGACATCTATCTCCATACCTAATTCCTATTCGTAGGCTGTGCAACAACCTTATTGGCAACATGCAATGCATGAAGAACTTGATGCCTTGCTATCAAATGGCACTTGGGAAATTGTAAGTTGTCCAGAATTGATAAAACTCATTGGATGCAAGTGGGTTTACTTGATCAAGCTCAAATCTGATGGATCGTTAGATCGATATAAAGCTTGTCTTGTTGCACTGGGCAATTGTTAGGGATAAATTATGAAGAAACCTTCGCCCCAATGGCTAAAATGACCACAGTATGACTAGAAGCTCATACCTCTAAAGGCAGAATCTTTATAAATCAACATAAATATGCTACAAATTTGATAAAATTGGCCCGTTTGGAGGATTCCACTCCAGTTGATACATCATTGGAGGTTAATGTAAAGTATAGGCGTGAGGATGAAGATCTTCTCTCTGATGCGACTTACTATAGAAAACTGGTCGGCGGCCTTGTTTACTTAATCATCACTCGTCCGAACATTTCCTATGCTGTTAACTTAATGAGCCAATTCATGACTGAACTATGTCATCATCATTTAGCTGCAGTCAAATGAATCATTCGATATATACTTGGAACTCCGGATCGATGATTATTTTACTCTGCTAGGTCTTCTCTTGATCTCAAAGGCTTCTGTGATACAGATTGGGCAGGTTGCCCAGATACTGGTTGGTCTACCACAGGATGGTGCATGTATCTTGGCAATGCACTAATTTCCTGGAAGTGCAAAAAACAAAAGAGTGTTTATAAATCCTAAAGCAGAATATCGTGCTATGTCTTCTGCTTGCTCAGAAATTATTTGGCTCCGAAGGGTGTATTCAGAATTAGGATTTCCTTAGGCGAAGCTCACTTCTTTATATGCTGATAACACCAGTGCTATCAGGATAACAGAAAACCTCATCTTTCATGACCGTACTAAAACATATTAAAGTGAATTGTCATTTCATACGGGATGCCTTTGATGATTGTACGATTGACCTTCCACATATTTCAACGGATCTTCAAAATGAAGATATGTTTACTAAGGCTTTACCAAGACCCCGTCATCAATTTTTAGTAAACAAATTGTTGCCGATGGACTCACCAGCATCAATTTGAAGGGGGGGGGGGGGGGGGGGGGTGGGGGGGGGGTTTATCAATTCTGGTCAATTCGCACCATTGATGGGCCATGGGCCTATTATGGTAGTTGTTGATACATGGTAGTTGTTGACACCCTTGACAAAATCTTGTAGACAAGTGTTCTGTTTTAGTTAGACAATTTGATGTAATTAGCCCCAATCAAAGGGGATTTGACTCCATTGACAAAATCTTGTCTACAAGTGTAGATTCCTTCTTAGATAGGCAATTTGATGTAATTGACCCCAATCAAAGGGGATTTGTATCATTGTAATCTTTACAATTGTGGCAACTAATGATATATACATTGAAGAGGTCATCACAGGATAGGCACTCATTTTGGATAATTTTCTCAAAAACTTATTTCGTTTTCAAAGGGTTTTTTCCCTGTCAACTATGAGGGAGAGCCTAGTGGGCCCTCCTAGGAGGAGGAAAGGATGGGGAGGGGCTATGCTTAGATATGGGACCCACAAAATCTCAAATCCAATGAGTCTAAGTCTCTAAGATGATCAGTATATGATCTTTCACAACCAATGGCTAAAAAGTAGCACGAAGAGATCGGATGGTGGGGAAAATCCTGATGTGTCAGAGCCCAATGTCCGAAGGGATGGCTATAAGTGTGATTGGGAGAGGATGGGGTCATAGGTTGGCATTATATTAGTGAATGAATTGGTGGTTAAATGGTTGATTTGCACATTGGATCAAGTTATAATTCAGGGAGTGAGCAATTGAACGGCTATGATCATCCAATCACCAGAGCAACCAGGCTAGCAAGCTACAGCCTGTCAACATGGTAACCCAACAGGATACTATATCAACCGTCCTCACCATACAAATTTCTCTCAATAAGCTGAATGCTGCTTATAATGAAACAAGGGAATATACCTTGATCACACAAGGAAAAGGCTCAATAAGCAGAATGTTGCTTTGAAGAGTGGAGAAAGATTCATGCAACCCTTGGAGAAATTGCCTCACTCTATCTTGCTGGATGAGTTCAAAGGCAGATTTGACAGTCCCACATGAACGAGGCGGGAGAGAGGTAATGGATGATTGCCCATCCCATAATGCTTTGAAGCGAGTAAAATAGGTAGAGACCAATAGCTTGTCTTAGCGCAGGAAAGAAATCTGCTGTTTGATTTGAAACAACCGTGGTGCATTTGGTTGATGAAAACGGTCAGATAAATCATCCCAAACATCTTTAGCAGTTTTATCATAAAGGATGCTAGAAGCATGATCAAGGTGGAGAGAGCACAGAATCCAAGACGTAACAAGATCATTGCATTGTTCCCATTGAGGGATTTGGGAAGGGGAAGAGGGTTCTGTGATGTCACCTGTAACAAAACCGAGCTTGTTCTTTGTGGGCAGAGCCACACGCATAGCACGTACCCATGTGCTATAGTTGTCTCCGGTCAAGGGTGGAGACACAGGAAGAGCCGTGGGGCTGTCTGAATGGTGAATATAAAATGGGTTATCCATGGGATCTCCGGCATCATTGCTAGATGTCTTGGTGGTATTCTTGGTAGTGTCAGCCATTAAGAATGATAGTGGGAATGTGCTGGTAACAATGAAATGGACAGTGATGTATGGAGAAAAAAAAATGGGAAATGGGAAATGGGTAGTGGGGTGATGAGATGCACTGTAATGAACGAGAAGTGAAGATAAGGACAGAATCGTTAATGGAGCACTGCTTTTCATTAATTGGGATAACCCATTTAAATAAGATGTATACAAACTATATTCCCTTGATCACAGGGATTGAGATGCACAGTTACAACAAAATAAGATAAGATTTACATAGTTTAAATTTTGAATGTAATAGTACCACATAAGATCTCAATGGTTGCCTCCTTTCATCTAAAGATAATGTCACTTGTTCACTAACATCAAATAACAGTAGTGCTTTCTCATGCAGTGGGAGATATTTTCATGCTCCTGAGAGGCCTGGCCTTCTTTGGAGATTGGTCTTGACAAATTTCTTACAATGATCAACTTGTGAATAAGAGAAGGAATGATGATATACTATGATGCAGAGAGCGTAAATGATATATTTCTTCTGTGTTATTCTGTAGACGCTGTGTGGGATCATTTATTAGTCGGTTTGAAGTTAATTAAGTGAATGGTCAAAAAATAATTTAAAATTACTTTAAACAAGACTATAACAAGATAGCTAATGTTCATGAACCTGCATTTCCAGAAACAGCCATTATCTACCAACATGTGAAATTGAAAATGCACCAAAAAACGACTGCAGATTGGAAAGTGTAGTTGGGTCACAATTGCTTTAAAGAGAAAGAATACATATACGCTGACCATCCAACATCTCAAGACAGTTTTACAATTGAATGCTGGTAAGCAAGTCTATAGTATTATCATGCTTGCGTGAAAACTGACATATTTCAGCTGTTCTGTTATTTTTAAATCATGATTACACATCTAGTCATAAGAGCTAATCCAGCCTTGTTGGCTTGCCAGTCCAAATGCAATAAAAACCTGCAGTCTTCAGTTTCCATGTATCCTTGCACATGAGCCCAAGTGTTGAGGACCTGAGGTCCATGATAATACATAATCCCATAACTCCAAGTCTGTAACCACTATGGAGGTCCATCACAAGACACAATCCAACACTTATGATTTCAGTAATTTAACACTTCTGCAGTGCACAATGACAAGCAGTGTCTTTGACTTTCACACCCTTTCGCACCGTGCCTCTGTTGTACAAGCAGAAAAATAGAATGACATTGAGATTAGAAAAAAAAAAAAAAAAAACTCTCTAACCATGACCCAGATTTAGTGTTGGTTTTCTCATGAAGTTCGAGAACAATTTTTTTTTTTTTTCCGCATTGAATCCTCTAGGATCCTAAAATGATTCTTCCTACAAAAGGGAATAAAATTGAAGGAGTAAAGTGAAGATCCAAAGGGGGCTATCAAATAGTGTCTCCTATTTGGCAGGAAACAGTTGCCCAGCCATCAGTTTAGTAGATCAAATCGTATGAAAGTGAGGACTAGATCCACAGCAACTCAACATGTTGTAATTTTTTGAATGCTACTCAACATGAACTGGATCCGCGTTCCACAGCTTTACAGTAAATTTTAATGAACGTGTCAAAGAAGATGAATGACATCAAGACTCTCACCATAATACAGAGACAATGTGGTGCAGACCTATACATTTTCGCCTTGGGAGGAATCGCCAGAGGACTTCATCAGTGGCTTTGTATTTTCTGCACCAGCTTTAGAGTAATTCTCCAACCTTTTGGAAGGATATAGCACATAATGTTGAAAAATGAAAATAAGGTCGAAAAAAACCACTTCCTGCAAAAGTGTTCCCATCCCAAAACCAAGAAGTTAAGAAACTGGCAGTAACATTTTCATACAATTGAATAGTAGATGTATATGGTAAGAGAGACACCAAATTGGAATCCATGGAAAATAGCTTAGAGATCGAAAGCAATTTCTTTGATGTTTGTAAATTTGTTTCATTTCTCTCATGTAAAATACATGACCCCAATTAATAAACATGACTGTAGATACAAAATATGTAAAGCACATGCTAGCCTTCCAAGGTTGAAAAAACAAACACTTGTCTCTACTAGCCCTTTAAACATCATTCTAATGAACACATGGAAAACAAACATACCAGTATAAAATACTAAGGTGTAAATAGATCACAAGATCAATGTTAAATGAAAAAGATCCTGGGAATTTTTTTCTTTTTAAAGCAATGACATTCCATACCGATGAAAGCAGGGTCTTCCCAATGTTGCCATAGAAATTTACAAATGTGCCTAGATGAAACATGTGAAAGTAAGAATCAGTTAAGAAATTAGATCCAAATGATAAAATCTTTTGGGGTTGGGAGTAAGAAGAACTCACCCTGGTCAATAGACTGGACCCCCATTTGAGCAAAGTTTGTCAAAGCTCCTAGTAAATCAAGTAATATATGGTAAATGCTCCATCCTTCTGTGTTTTTCCGCCCAAAATTCATGACAGCCTACCAATAGTTATACACCAAAATCAAATTTTTACAAGAAATAAAATAAGGTTTTCCTTATATATATATATATATATATTATTCTTTCACTATATGTTCAAATGTAAAATATATAAGCAAACCATGCACATGATATAGAGCATCCAAGAACGTTTGAGAAAAATGTTCACAGATAGAAATTCAACCAATACATCCATATTTAAAACTACACAAAGGGAAAGTGAGGCAACTCAAAACCTGAGGGATATATTTGATTGCTGTCATGAAAACTTGTATAGTGCTGCAATGAGCATGGCATTTCAAAATGTTAGAAAATATCACCATAGAACACCTCAGCTGATGGAACCATATCATTTGTAGCTCAGACCAACTTTCAATAACTTCAACAGAATTAAGTGAAAACATCATAAAGGGGTTCTTTCCAAAACAGGACTACTTTCATAGAGTTAAGGAAAGTTTGATTCAAATTAAAAAAGGAGTACATCATGTAATAAAAAAGGAGTTCCCAATAATACAAAAAAAGAAAAAAAGAAAAGTATTAAACCCTTTGAAAGACCGAGTCCCTTTTGATAACTACTTGTAAAATAGACTGTGCTTTCAAAAATACCCTCGTGCATATAGTGGCGCAGCCACCTTTGCCCCTCATCAAACTTTTGCCTCCTTTAACACAAGATAAAGAAGCAAAAAGTTGTTACTGAACATTTTGGGCCTTTGCCCCTACTCAGCTTTACTCTTCTTTTTTTTTTTTTTCTTGCAACTCAACAACTTTTTTTCCCCTAACAGTACTCTAAAAAACACACACTTTTGGATTTTACTTCTTTCCAAAGACAGAACACTAAATCACCTTCCATTTTCTACTTTTCCTATAGCTCAATTATGGTACCGCATGATCCTTGATTCTTCTTCTTCCTTTTTCTCTCTTTTTTCGCCCTTTATTGATTTTGAATCAAAAACCTCTCAAGTTTGACACTCATAATTAGCATATTTTTAACACTTGCTTGCTTAAGTGATTGTCAAATTTTGAATTTTTGGAATTTTAATTCAAAATCTGACCTAAACTAGATCAAATCTAATTCTCAAGAGATTTCATATGGTTAATAATAGAGGTGCTTAAAAGTTCTCTAGACTAAGTATTATATGCCCAAAGGTTCATCAACCTTAACAATTTTATTAAAGTAATAGATAGATTTTAGCTTTAAAAGATGGGCCAAAGATCAAGACTTTTTGTAAACATCAACCTCATATTCTAATGTTGAAGAAAATTATTTAATTTGATTTTTAACTATAATTAAATACGCTAAAATTATATAATTTGTAATTCTTCTCTAGTCATTTAGACCCTTTATTGAATTTTGTTGGATATGGTGAGCAATACACATTCATCACTTTCATCATTTTGGTGTGTAATATAATAGTTATATTTTATTTATTTAAATTGGATTGAACACATAATTTCAACTTTCCGATATTAAGTTAATATGTAAATTTTTTTAATTTGTTCTCAAATTTCTTCCACCCCCCTAAAAAAAACAGAGAGAATCCCGGCTCAGCCACTGTGTGCATATCCTCCCTTAAACCCCTTGAATGGGGTATCCATATAGTTCTATATTGTGAACATTCATATAAATACACGGCTCTCTGTCTACAAAGGTACGGCAGATTTTATGCAAATTCTAATATCATCACTTATAGTGCCCGCATAATTGCTAGCGTGTCTTTATGAAGTGTGGTATTTATTTCCCTCATCTTCTAGGCTGAATTTTTTTTTTTTTTTTGGTACCCCAATCAAGGGGCCTAGGACTTGGGCCCAAGAGAGAGCCCGCATACACATGGGAAGGTAGCCTACTCAAGTGGGAAGGAGGCCCGGAAAGGAGCCCGCATAAGCGGAAAGAGGTGACATACCAGGGGTTCGAACCCCAGGCAGTCGGGTAAGAATCTGATGCTCCTTACCACTCAGATAAGGAGTCGTTCTTGTCTTCTAGGCTGAGTTAGAGTCAGCTTTCATCCATAAAAGACTGGTGCAGTTAATTCTCACCTATATTCGAAATACAAAGATCAAGACTAGCACCTTAGAAAAGAGGCGACTTACTTGAACACAGAGATTAGCCAAAGCCATGAATTGTTCGGCCAAGCAATGATGATACAGACTACAGCTACAACCAATACAGCAGAAGTGATGGCGGTGCAGGTCTTGGAAAGCTTCTGGCTACCTCGCTGAATGAAATGCATAAAGATACATGGGTAAGCTATAATGTCTTATTGCCTAACAAGGAGAAAAAAAGAAAGAAACTGAGTGATAGACTCCCTTACTTCATAGATGAAGACTTGGAATGCTACCACTAACGTTATTAGAACAGCATGTATAGTGAAAGCAACATCATTTGCAGCAACTGGAATCATCTGACATGGAAATTATATCAAAAGGCAATTGACAGAGACAAAATTAATTCACACTAGTCAAATCCATTTTTTACAAATAATTAAGTTAGCAATTCAGCATATATGCAAGAGGAACATTGAGTTGATGATTCTCAAGGTAAATGGAAAAATAAGTACTTACGGCTGTAATCAAGTCAATTTATTTATTTATTTATTTATTTTTTTTGAGATTTTAATGTTAATACTAATTTAGTTTGTTGGAACATAAAAACAAAAGATACAGCTCCATCATTTGGTATATTAGAAAAGGTCCTTCCACACTTTTTTTTTTTAATGTTAAGTTCCTTCACCTTACAAGTGGCAAAGAGGAGAATGGATCAAGTATCTTGGTTTAATAATTTGGGTCTTATTTCTAGCACTGCTGGCTGCAGAAAATGCAAAGTGGAACACTTCTCAACTTGCCCTGAGATTGATTGTGATGAAAACTTAAGTATATGGTTACATTTTTTCTTCTTCTTCTTTTTTCTTTTTCTTTTTTGAATTGTTTCAGGTCAGTTTGGATATACTCAAAAACAGCAACCATTTTAAAAACTCTGACCGAAATAAGCATATAATTGCTGGTGTCAAGACACCAAGAATGGCCTTAGATTAGATGGCCAGAAACATCATGTAGGGTTGAGTTATTAGAGATGCATAATCTATACAATTTATCTGCCGGGATTGGAAAGACCTCATGAAGATGCAGGTGGCATAATTTCGGGTTGAGCAGGGGAGTTCTTGCATAGCTCAAAGCATAGGATCAAAATTCGACGGAAAAGAGTATCTCATCTAATCTCTTTCCAACAATTCCACATTACAAAAGCATGGTGTAATGATTAAGATAATCGAGATCTAATCTAACAACCTAATCACATCGTAAATCTGATATAATCTAATCTTAATATAGAATAAACTCATCATTATCATAACAAATCCTTCTTCACGTAAATATTCCCTATTATGATTAATTAATCAACCATTCCTCCCAAAAAAGTCAAACAAGTTGCATTTGGGTTACTTCCAAATGCAATCGCCTTATAAAATTTCCAACTTCAGCAACATGATAATCACCACCATCAACATCACATGAATAATCCCAGCCCAAGAGCATTTGAAGAAAACGGGAAAGCAAGAAGAAGATCGAGGACTCACTGCTCCATATCCGTACTTCTCCCGATATTGCCTTTGAATAACAGGGCTGAAGAACAGAGCAGCATTGTAAACGAGATAAGATGAGTACTTCGTCAAACTCAGCACCACAAAGTCGAAATTCAATCCCACCACACTTCAAAAAAAAAAAAAAAGTCAAAATCCATGGCATAAACAAACACATATACATTTTTGAGAGAGAGAGAGAGGGGTAGATCAAAACTCGATCCTACCCCACTTCAGAACCATGAAACAGGAGATCATCAAAACGCACAAGTTTCAATCACAGGACAAGTCAAAAAGCAAAACCCAGAAACCAAACTCTATGAAGGTGAGGATATTGGAATTCAATCCAGAAGAATTTGGAGGAAGAGTAAGGACAAGGATCGGAAGGGGTCACCTTTTCTTTGTGTAATTGAGGATTAGTTGAGGGTAGAAGCAGAGAGTCCAACTGAAGAAAGCCAACCAACCCAAAACCTGGTATGTGATTTCGAGGGGGATCGAATTCCAAGATGCCATTTACAATCGATTTTCTGGTTTGCTAGGAGAGAAGCCTGTCTTCCTTCTCCTCCTTCTTCTTCTGCTACTTCTATATATAATTCACATGGCTTTTCCATTTTGTAATCACACTACAGACGCAAGAAGCTGGCAGAAACAAGGGAGGTCTTGGAACACGAGTCAACAATCATGTGAGGCTTTCGCCCGGAGAAATCCTGATTTTAAGGAAGCAGAACTCTACATTGGGACCCACTTGTTGATAATCCAAGTGGTTCAAAATAAAAGCCTTCCCATTATTTAGGTCACGTTTGACAATCAAATCTTAGGGAAAAAAAATTTCTCCAAAGTTATGGTAAATTCATATTTGGCAGTTGTAAATTCCTAATAATTTTGATGATTAAAAATCTTTGTTTATTAGGATTTTCAGATCTGACCACTCCATACGTAGGATTGCACACTAAACCTTATTTTTCGTAGCTATATGCATTGATACATACCAATATCAATATGAAATCATCAACTATATAAATCCACAGTGATGAATCCTTGTTTCAGTGGTAGTGAAGAATCATCAAATCTATGGATTCCTCAATTATTACCAAACATGCTCTTAAGGTATCTCCAAATTTTATCTCAATAGGAGTTGGTACGGGCATATGATTGAAAATGCCCCTCGCTGTGAAGTCCCACTCTAATAACTGGTACTATTAGCAGTCTGGCCCAAATGATCAACTCTAATTTGCAAGGAAGACACCTAAGATTTGATTTCTAAACATCCAAGAATCAGAAACTTGAGCATTTCAAGAGAATTTCCTGTACTTTCAATGCCCATATATGTGATTTTAGTGGATAGATGAAGATAATAATTCTTAGATTGGGACCTAATGATTCTTTCCCAACAAACAGGAGAAACCATTAAAGCAAAAATGGGGGGGACCGATAATCAATTATTCTATGGTTTCTATGTCAAATTCTAGGGTGCATTATTTAGAAACACCGAACTTTTTTGTATTCATCTCAAAAAGAAAAACCATGTGATTTGATGTCCCAACAAAGTGATAGAATATACAGGCCCCAAGCTGTTTTTGGATTTTTATTTTCTTCTTTACGAAGGTCTGCTGCGCTAGTATCATTTTGTCACCCACACCGGTGCTGCCCACTTGTGTTTTGTTTTTTTTTTTTTTGTTTTTTTTTTATTATTATTTTATGATCAACAAGTTTTTTATGTGTCCTTGTATGTGTGAGTTTTTTTTTTTTATGACCTCACATGTGTGAGTTATGCCTATGTTTTCTCGCATACATGAGTTTTCATCACTTTACATGTTAGTATCTATATATCTTAGAATGTGTGAGTTCACATCACCTCACATGTGTAGTTGTTCCTATGTGCCCTCTTATGTGTGAGTTTCCATCACCTCACATATGTGAGCTGTGTTATAGGTCCAGCCCCTCTTTTGGGCTACTAAAAAAATAGCAAGTTTTCAACAATTACAGATAAAAGAGAAGTAGGAGCATGCCCAAAAAGAGTCTAGATCCTCTGGGTCATTCTCTCATTTGACCTTTTTTTTAAGATGCAGTGGGTCATTGACTAAGATTCCCCCAAATTGGCCAACATCGGGAGTATTGGATCACCTAACGATTGCTTTTAGGGCATGTTTGTATATGCACCATAAAAAACTAGTTCTGAATGAAAATTTCCTCTTTTGTGGAAAACTTTTTTGACCCCATGGGACTTTATTTTCTAACGAATCGCAGAAAACTTAGCACATTTTTATGCTTTTCCATGAGAAAGCATTCACACTAAACATGAGTTTTACTACGGAGTGGAGTTTAATTGCTACAATCCTCACTTTTCCCATAGAAAATTGATTACACAAACATGCCTTTATTCTTTTTGCTGCATCTTCTTTGATACTAAGGAAGGTACGAGCATTTTGTAAATTTTGAAAGTGCACTCTATCCAAGAACTCATTTTGCTAAACGGTAACGAGCGTTGAGTTCTTTGCTTATAACATCATGTTACATGTAACTGGATTTTAATCACTTAAAGGGCACAGAATTAACAATATATCACAAGGGTTCATGATTTAACAAATTAAAAATGACAGTAGTGTGAAACAATATTAGTAAGAACATTCCACAATGAGATTAGAAATTTACTCATGTGCATTCCAATATGATACAATTTTTCTTGAAAAGTTTAGGGCCAAGCTACTGTATGGAGGAGTGAACCTAAGAACAAAAAAGAAATAGATAAGAGAGATACCAATTAGTAGTTTTTTTTTTTTTTTTTACACAAGAAAGTGCCTATATTTTTATCAAACCTTAAAAACACCTTTATACTTAGTGTTTTTACTTCAATACATTTCGACCGCGTTATTTAGAAAGTGAAAATGACCCTTTTAACCCTCACTTCTTTCTTCTTTGAATAGCCGGCTCTCGGCATTTTTTTTTTTTTTTTTTTTGCTTTTAACTATAAGTGGGATGGGACCCATTACTCATCTACCGTACCTTATTTCCAAGGAAGAGGTATGCAGGTGAGAAACTCCACATTGGAGGCCCACCTATTACAAATCCAAAGTGCTTAATGTGCTCTACCCAAGAAAAAAAAGTGCTAAAATGTAAAATCCTCATCATCTGTGCAATGTCCCAAAATTCTGCTGCAATGTCCCACTATAAGATTGACCACAAAGATTGTGTTACTTGCAAAATTCATAGTATGAGCAATATATATAAGGGGGATTAGTTGTAACTTCAAATAAGGTGTTCCACATCTCTTACATAGGTTCTAGATATACTCTAGCCTCCAATGAGACCGGTTGTGTCTTCCCTTTCTGATTTAATTTATTCTGCATTATTCCTGAGTTATTTCTTCTGATTTAATTTGATCATATGCAATTACTAGAAGGGACTGCCATGCAGACGCGACTGCCCTTACTAGAAATAACATTAACCACATGGGAGAATTTTTCTCCCAAGAGCAGATTGATTGCTCTATGGGGCCCATTTAGCCCACCTTCTATAACACTATTATCCCCTCATGATCCGCAGTCACGCCCAATTTCAAGCACATCACATTTTTACTCACTGCTCAATTGTATCTCCAAACGAAATATTAAAAAAATCTCTAGTTAAAAGCCATTAAGATTTGTGGCTGTTAAATCAAGGGGTAAGATAATTTGTTGGGGTTAGTTTTTTACATGATCCTTATCCATAAAGAGACCTCTCTATGCATTCAAACTTCAGTGATAAAAATGCCTCGAAGTGGGCCCCACCATTTGAACCACATATGCCCAATATAGTCTTCTTGTAGGTGGAAATCTTTCCAACCATAAAGGGCTTCTTGACGAGACTTGGTCATCGTCAGGTGGGTTGCAATGAGATAGGCATTGGATTGGTATACAGCCTATTCAGAGACCACGAGCTGCTGTATTGTCCATCATAGGTGATTTTCATGCCAAACTGTGATGACTGTAGTTTAGCAAAACCATAACATAATGACAATAATTTTAAAACAATGTTCAATCTGTTTGCATAATAGCTTCCTAAGTTCCTCCATCTTTCAATGAAAATGAAATACAATTTCCTTACACTTTGTACTGTCTTTCGTGGAAAATCGCGTACATTTTGCTTGCACTAAGCACCGTCTTTCATGGAAAATCACATAGATTTTTCTTTATCACATACAGTCTCCTTAAACTTAGTACCATCTTTCATTGAAAATCACATACAATTTCCTTAGTCACATGCATTTTCCTTGCATTTAGCACTATCTTTCATCGAACAATCCAATACATCTTCGTCTTGCACTCGGCACTTTCTTGGAAAAATCCAATACATCTTCATTTCTAATGTCAAGCATTTTCTGATCATGTAGTACCATCTTTCATTGAAAACCACGTACAGTTTCCTTAATGACATGCATTTTCTTTGCATTTAGCACTATCTTTAATCGACCAATCCAATACATCTTCGTTACTAATCTTGCACTCGGCAGTTTCTTGGAAAAACCCAATACATCTTCATTTCTATTGTCAAGCATTTTCTGATCATGTATAGGGAAACCCCACTCCAAATAATACAGACTGAGGATTACTAAGTGGTTTGAATTGAGTAATGAGCCGTTAATCGGAGCCATTCAAATTTCAATCCATTTCAATCTGTTTTTTTGAACATTTGCTGATTGAATGATGGATCAAACCCGTGATCGAAATTCAGGACTTCAACCATCAATCACTGGCTCACCTTGGGCCACACTTAGTAATAGCTGTTATAAATATGGTGCTTAGGTATGGTAATTTTTAGCCACTCGCTTACGTAGAGGCGATGAATAATCAGTATTTAAATGAGGAGAAGGCATTCGTACACATGCAATAAAGCTTGGGATTTTTACGAAATTAATTTTAAATCTTAATTCAACGATTTTATGAAGAAAAATTATAAAATGACAAAAAATTATAAAATGACAAAATAGTTGTTCGTATATTTTTTTTGGGATAAAACTACTACAGTTGATGATATCATCAACCCAATTGACGATATTTTTGGTTGATGATATTGTCAACTTTTATTATAAAAAACTATGTTGCTCCATCTTTCTCTATCTAGTGATAGAAAGTTTGTGAAAACTATTGCATTTTGTGTTACAGTTGTCTTATTTAGGTGGTCTTGGCAATCTTACTCAGGTGTGTGGGTCAGATGCTTGATTTCCACTCATTTTTCACCCCTTATTAAAGTGTATTCTCATAATTACTTTTGGGGGTGGGTACAAGGTGTTAGATTAAATGCCGAAATGTGGATTTTCTCTCGATTTAGTCGATAGCTTAGGGGATGGATTTGGGTCAGCTTTCCCCTCATTTCGGAATTTTATCGAACACCTTGAACTCCAAATTCACCCCCTTAAAAGTCATGAGAATACACTTTAATAAGGGGCGAGAAATGAGTGGAAATCAAGTATTGGATCCACACACCTAAGGAACATTGCCAAGACTGCCTAAATAAGATAACCGGGACACAAAATGACATAGTTTTCACAAACTTTCCATCACTAAATAGAGAAAGATGAAACAACACAAATTTTTGAATGAAAGTTGACGATATCGTCAACTGGTTGATGATATCGTGAAGTGGGGTAGTTTTGTCAAAAAAAAAAAAGATACAAACAACTCTCTTGTCATTTTATGATATTTCTTCATAAAACCGTTGAATTAAAATTTAAAATTAATTTAATTTTTCGTAAAAATCCCATAAAGCTTTCATGTTGTACAAGCTCGTTTACTTATTTATTTGTTTTATTTTTTACTTGGGGTTTTAATGAATAAAAGGGCTCAAATATCCCTATGTAGCTCAAAAAGAGTCCTCAAATATTAGCTAATGTTCATAACCATCCTATACCGTAGACATACTTTTTTTTAAAGACCAAATTGTCCTTCACTTTAGTTCTCGAGATTTCGATACTTGAGATAATTTGCACATTGTATTTATTTGCAACTCATTCTTTTTCTTTCCATCTTCCTCTAATACAGGAGTATGTTCTCGTGTTTTTCGTGGATGACATGAAAAATGCCACCATATAAAAGGAAAAGATTTTTCAAAAAGAACTTTATCCAAGACGTAGGGGAAACAAAATATGAGAATGTATTTCTCACTATATTTCAATTTTCAAGTACAACATTTTATTTTACAACCGAATGTAGAACTCAATGTTCGGACATGCAGGTCACAGGTCATTTATAGAACACATGACCCCCTTACTGTCCTTCAATAGCTTTAGACAATGTCTACTCAAATTTTACAATACAAGATAGAAAAGCTACAAAAGATATGGAAGGGTTGAATTGCTGCTTTCAGTTCTTGAAGAACATTGGGTACATAGAAATCTAATTTATTTTTCTTTTTTGGCTTCAATTTCTACTAACGATTTAGCTTTGTGCATCCCCTGTGCGTACTCGGAGTTTAGGTCCAACCATGACCCCTTTCATCACGTTAGTGTCACCAAATTTGATCAAGGGACTGCAATGCTCACTGGCGCTTATTAAGGTTTATCCTGTTCGCTTTGCCCACAGGATTCCGCTTTGTGAGGATACACAGGCACCGAGATCCACAAGAATTTTTTTTTTTAAATAAAAGGTAATCTTTCTATTCTCATTGAAATAAACTAAAATACATAAAAAGGGATAACTAAACTAAATATCCCTCAATAGGGATACCCCCATTAAGAAACCCACATCCCACGCCAAAAAATGAAAAAAAACAAAGCCCACACTCAGCCTTCATACAATTAAATAAGATCTTGATCTAAGAAATGCTTTGAAAAAATTGATACCCTTTTCATGGGTTTGAGCATTTGCCAAGCAAGTCTAGATAGAGCCCCAAGTCCTCGAGGATTTCTCTTATGCATTGTACTATGGACAGTTCGCGCTTGATAACGTTGATTCCAATCAGATTCAGAGGGTGACTTAGCCATTTTCAAAAGGTATAAATCCAACTCTATAACAAAATATGGCAGTAGCACCATAATCATTGCTACGGCAAGGCAAACATTATTTCCCCCCAAAGAAACTCCCTGAATTGGACGACCAGAGTGTGTCCAACAAATGCCCATAATCAAAAGGGATAATTCAGCAATTGTTAACCTCCAACTATTTGGTAAAGTAGCAACTACAAAGGAAGCTTTGATTGTCCTATCAAGAGGGAGATCCCGATGAGACCCAATATGATCTTGAAGCTGAAGTCCCAAATACAAAATTCTACTATGAACTTGAGATTGAACGCCTGTTTCTTTATTAGAATTCCTTATAGAAACTCTAGATGTTGGGGTTTTGGGGATTAGCATTTACAAATCCCATGTTTATTGCCAAGCTTTTCAAAACTCTAGCTGACATTTGAAAATTCAGAAATCCACCCTCTTTGCATTTTGGTGAAATTCCTAAATGCTCAAGTCCAAGTGAGCATCTAGGAGTTCCACTATGTCTGGGAATTCAGGAATTCCCATATAGGAACTCCATGAATTCTAGAAAAGAAACAAGCTTGAGTCCTCCCCATTGTAGCCGTAGACAAGGTTCTATGATGAAATATCCTAGCATTTCTTTCTTGCCACACATTCCAAACGACAGCCGAAAAATTAATTTTCACAACAGTTGAATGTCTTTATTCTATTCCAAGCAATGAATGATAGGCTCAATCATCTCAATTGGACTTGCCACGAGGGATTCATGGTGATAGTTTGTGCAAGCCA
Source organism: Camphora micrantha (assembly GCA_003546025.1). Taxonomy (NCBI): domain Eukaryota; kingdom Viridiplantae; phylum Streptophyta; class Magnoliopsida; order Laurales; family Lauraceae; genus Camphora; species Camphora micrantha. The sequence goes on along the minus strand of QPKB01000004.1, from coordinate 52,413,478 downwards.
TTTACAGAAACAGAAGCATAAATAAAATCACAATATGGCATCTTAGAGGCTAGAAAACAAAAGGAAAAATATGCAATTTACAGAAACAGGAGCATAAATAAAATCCCTAAGTATGTGCAGATCTAAAATAAAATCAATATAAAAGAAAAATATGCCAAATCAAAGCAGAAAAAAAAAAAGACAAAGTAAAACAAACCATTTTGAGCCAGCCTAGGTGGGTTATAACATTTTTTTTTTAGATATTTTACATTTTGCTACTGGTATATATAGGGGCGACACTATAACCCAAGGACCCACGGATCTATCCCAAGGTAGTGTGTGTTAACCATGAATGTGTTGGCTTATGATTTGTCGATGGGTAGAAATTTAGCAACACTGGTTAAATTGTTGTGTATGAAGCCATTTTAAGTGAAGAAGTGCCATGCACCTATTAGTGAAACTCTCTCCGAGAGACATTCTTGATACTTTTAATTTTTCTGAGAGATAGTTTGGAATAAATTTGCTACCTGAAATGCGCCTTTTTTTTTTTTGTTGCGTTGCCGGGGGGGGGGGGGGGGGGGGGGTTTGTATACTTATAAAATGTTCATACTGCCAATATGTATGTCTAATCAAGGTATTTTAATCAAGTAGAACAAACTTGCTAACCTTAGACTGTGGGTTTAGAACTTTAGATGCAATTTCAACCTTAGTATATTTGAAAAACAAAGAAAGGGTAGACTTAAATATATTCAGAAGTTCCTGGCTATTGAATGTTTCCACTAAAGTGTGTGTTACACCCCGACCCAAACTAATCGTGATTAAGGCTAATTAATCGGGTTTAATGCTAATTAAACATGAGTAATTGGGTTAATAAAGATTAATGACCAAGGAGAGACAAATTAGTCTCAAATGATGCATTAAACATAATGGAAGGAATTTGAATGAAATTGCGTTGATTAGAATGGGTTTAGATTCAAACAAGTAGGCTAAGGACTTTTGCGTAAATACTGGTTTTCACGGATTTTGTCAAATACGGAAATTCTTGATATCAACGTGTGTATCTCGAATAGTACGTTAACTTTCATAATAGACACGATTCCATTTGACCTCGAATGGAACAAATGAGGCTTTGTTTAACTCAAAATGCAATTCGACTCAATAAAAGGGGGGTTTTAGTATGATAGAGTCTTATATTAGAATGAGATGAGTGAATGAACTCATTTCACTTCAAGCAAACCCTAGGCTCATCTTCATCTTCTTCTTTTCTCTTCCATTCTTCTTCATCAAGAGTGAGGCTAGGAGTAGTTCAAGTAGTTTTTGAGGAGTGTGACTTCATCTTCATCTTCTTCTTCTAGTAACCTTCCATTTTTCAAGTGTTAAAGCTTGAAGGAGAACTCAAGATCTCTTTTACTTGGAACAACAAGTAGTTGATCTTGTCTTAGGATTTCCAATTTCTATTGAGTAGCTTGAAGTAGTGTGTAGCACAAATAGCTTATGGAGTAGTGTTTTTATGTTTTCATGGAATTAGGGTTTGAATTGGGGATTTTAATCTCAAACCAAGCTAAGGAAAATGGGGGCTTTTACCACTAAGCTTCAAGAGAGGCAAGTATAAACAGTGATTTATGGTTATTTGCTAATGAATATGGTCCTTCTTGGTTTTGTTATAATTTTAGTTCTAACCCTATGTTTGAAGCTTGATTTGTATATGTGAATGATGTATTGGAGAAGAAGATTGGTTGAATGATGTATTAGAAGTTGTTGTTTGTTATGGGAGATGACATCGGAGGAGGGAACAGGAGGTTCCAAGTTTCATTGTAGGTGGAGATTGGAAATGGGAGTGAAAGAGTGAATGTTCAGAATTTTGGTGTTGGAATTCTGGGCAATTCGCTCGAGCGAACAAGGAGTCCGCTCGAGCGAACTGTCATCTATGTCCATCCGCTCGAGCGAATATACATCCGCTCGAGCGAGCGAAGTTCTGTCTGATGGTCGTCTGCCATTGCTCGAGGTGGTGACCGAGGTGGTGACTGCCATTGAAAAAAAAATTTGCATATTAAATTCTGATTTTTCTGAATTGGAAGCCCAACCATTGAAGCTAGTGTTAAGGATACATAAACCTTCATATGTGTGAACCAAGGTTATCATTATGTATAAATTTAACTAAAGTAATGTCATCCACAGTAACACGCGCATTGATAACTAATGGTCCATTCAATTGTTTGGTTTAGATAATTGTTTACATTTGAGATAGAATTAAGTAGAATCATAAATGATTAGTAATCCTCTCATTGTATCGCATTCCGTATCGTTGTGTTCCAATCTAGTGAGATTAGTATTACGGTTATTCCCTTTCTTGGTTATGAAGGGGATTATTGAATTGAATTGAATCTAGAAATAGATTGATTATTAGAAAGTATTGACTCTTGAGTCTGGCACTACCTAGCTATTGTATTAGAACTCTAAATGAGTTCTAATACAAATGGCTCTATCTAGCTTTTTTTATAAGAAATCATTGTGGAACCCATTTAAGGTTGGTGGTCATATTAACACAAAGAGAGCTATCAAATAGTGAGACCCATTTAATTATGGCAAACTGATAATTACAATCACACAATTCAATCTTGGTAATCATGGAACCCGGCTAATTTTGATAGCATGGGACCCACCTAATGTTGGTAATCACAATGAATGTCTCGAGCATGACATTTGTAAGACCCATGCCACCTAATTTTGATAATTGACAAGGGCTACGTAGTTGTGATATGGCTATAGGAGCCCACATTAGATTCGTAAGCACTTTGGGGCCAATCTAATAGTGGGACTCATAAATATTAAAACTTATAGTGGCCCATTATAATTAATGGTTGCTATGACACTACAAGAAATTTAGGCTGTTGTGACGAAATTTGATGACGAAAATTTTTTTTGTCTTAAAAGAGCACCCAAAGATGACGAAATATAAATTTTGTCGTTTGTTTTCATTTTTTTCAAAAGTATAGGAGACGGAAAAAAAATTTCGTCTGTAAAAATAAGGCGCCAACTTCATTTGTGTTGGCGCCAATTATTTTAGCTCATTGGAGACGAACATTGTTGTCACAAAATATAATTTTTTTTGCGACGAACGTAATTCGTCACCAATAAGGATAAGTTATGGAAGACGAACATATTTTGTCACCAAAATAAGGCGCCAATTTCATTTGCTTTGGCGCGAATTATTTTAGCTCATTGGAGACGAACATTTTTGTCACAAAATATAATTTGTTTTTGTGACGAACGTAATTCGTCACTAATAAGGATAAGTTATAGAAGACGAAAATATTTGGTCACAAAAATAAGGCGCCAATTTCATTTGCGGGCGCGAATTATTTTAGCTCATTGGAGACGAACATTTTTGTCACAAAATATAATTTGTTTTTGCGACGAACATAATTCGTCACTAATAAGGATAAGTTATGGAAGACGAAAATATTTCGGCCAACAAAATAAGGCGCCAATTTCATTCGCACTTGAGCCTATTCCTCTCTCACAAGTATTGCTTTGGAAAAGCCTTTAAAATGACTAAAGTGCACGCCCCCCCCCCCCCCACTATATATTATTTTTTGCGCTACAGGTTTGGCCCTTAGATTCCCATGAACGTGCCCATAGTGGATTGATCGTGTCAAAAAAGCAGGGTGTTCCTTGAACTTGTTTAGTAGTAAGGAGAGGTAGATTCTTGTTTTTAATTGAAAACCGCACTTGCCTGTCAAGCATCAGAGTGGATGATGTTATCATATATGACTAGGGCAACCATTTCCTAGCAAAGGGAGACTAATTGATTGCCTCTGTCAATCTTTAGATTTAATCATTCAGTTTAGCCCATTTGACAGAAAAGCATTGCTTGGAATTCCTAGGGTTCCAATACTGATAGAACAAACAGTATATTTTAGATATCGTTTGGTGATTGTTTTCTTGAAGCTCAATTGATAGAAACAGTAGAAATGACAGGAATTGGCTTATGTTGGTTAGTTGATGAGGGGGCCGAAGTTAATGGAATGGTAAATATATGTCACGTGTATTTTTACCGAGTACTGACCATTTTGTTAAAGTCTTAAATCACTGGATCTATCAAAATATGCGTTTGGTGTAAAATTGTGATGGTTCTCTCTATGACATCATGACCCCCAAGATATGAAATAGTTGTTTACTTTGAAGCTCAGTTGGTTTGTATATGACTACTCTTTTTAAGTTGCAGGGTTGGCCATTTTTGGGAAATGATGACTGAATATGATTTGGTTTTTATTATGCCTTCATGGGGTTTTTTTGAACTACATGATATGTGCAGTATTTTAATATCTGATGTTATATATGTATATATCTTTGGGTTTGGGTTTTGGCTAATTGGGTTTTAATAGTAAGGCTTCTTCCTTCTTCTAGATGATGCAAGATTAAAGACATAGTCCTTAAGAATTGAGTTTGAAATGGGCTTTTTCTTTATTAATTGAGCCTTGGGAGCTATCCCTTTTAGTGATGGAGATTAGAGACATAGTCCTCAAGTTCTTTGTAGAGAGAGATTAGAGTCGTAGTGAGATTAGAGACATAGTTCCCTTCTTTCCCTTACACAAACCCCAGCCCTAGCCCATTTCTATAACACTCATCCCCCTGCTCTCCCTTTTATTTAGTTTTTTTCATTAAATGGGTTTAAATGTGTAAATGTTGGAATGATTTAAATGCTGCTCATGATAGGTAAAATTGTGTTATTTCATCTCCACTCTTAGTGAAGTGGGTTGAAGGGTATACATATTTTTGAAAAGGAAGTTAGAGTTGTAGTTATAAAAGGAAGCTAGGTTTTATGTACATGAATGGAAATGGAAGTTGGATGTGTAATGGTTTTGTAATTTTACATGAGTTTTTAGTTGGTAATTTTAACTTAATTTTGAATTTTGTACGTGTTGCTAAATTTAGTTCAATTGAATCATGGAATGGACATGGATTTTTTGGTCTATACTTAGATTGTTGTGACCTTCAGGTTTGGAATGGTGGTACAAGTTGAAAAATGTATGTACAGGTTTTGGAATATGTGTACAGGTTGCTAAAGTGCATGTTCAGGTTATTTGATTATATGAGCAGAGGTTGAAAGTTGTGGAGTGGAATTAGATGTTACAATTTAATTTATTCATATGACAGAGGTTGAAAATTGTAATGAACTGATAGAATGTTGGATTTGAACTGAAGTTGCAGTCCTTTTCTAAAAGTTATTAAGGGTGGAGTTTGCTGCAGGTGGGGTCAATAGCATTTGGAGGGAGTACATGTTATAGTTGGATAGGAGAGAGAGAGAGAGAGAGAGAGAGAGAGAGAGAGAGAGAGAGAGAGAGAGAGAGTGTGTGGATAAGTTTGCATATTTTTATTTGTTGGTATTACAAAGTCTTCCATGTCTGTTTGTGTATAGCTTTAACATCAATTTCTCTGATTTTTTTTATGAAAATGTTAACATGCAATGAGTTTGTATTTGTGATGTTTTATCTTAATGTTAACATGCAATCTGTTTGATTTTTTTTTTTTTTACAAGGATGATTTATTCTATAGTTTCACTAAGGGGTGCATATGACATTCTTAATCATATGTTAATCTTCCTCTTTTTTTATGCAGATTGAATGAAAATTGAAAAACAACTTTTGTTGAAAAAGTCCATGCAGCTAGCTAGGATGCAGCCAACTTGAAGGCCAAGTATGCAGAGTAGAATGTTTGGCATTTGAATGTTAGTACAGAGTAGAATCCCTTTGTGGTGAATGACCACTTCTCTTACCCAGTGATTCTCCCCTATGTATTAGAAGATAAATCTGATTAGTTGATAGACCATTGTGTACTAGATATATGCTTTCTTCTTGTGTATGTTGGCTGCCCACCACTTTAGAAATCCTACTGTGACTCTTCTCTTATCATGCAACAGTACTATGAGTTGTAAATTGCATATGAGGTGGATGTGTGATGTATGGATATTCAAATATTATAAATTTAATATTTGAGTTCATGATAGTCTATTGATTTCAATTTTAGATTTTGTGAACCATTTGGTGATTGTTTTCTATGAATGTGTATAGGTGTGAATGCTATAGTTTATTAACAAAATTATTTCGTCTCTATTTCTTATATTTATGACAAAATATATTTTACTCTAACTTCTTCCTTTATTGACAAAATATTTTGTCGTTAATTACTTATAAGTATGTTACCACATAGTCGATTGGATACAAAAAAATCGTCATCTACTGGTACTTTCTTTGACAAATTTTTATCGTCTTCTTTTATATAAAACGCGACAAAATTATTTCGTCTCTATTTCTTATGACAAAATATTTTTTACTCTAATTTCTTCCTTTAATGACAAAATATTTTGTCATTAATTAGTTACAAGTACTTCCCACAGAGTCAATTGGAGACAAAAAAAAATCGTCATCCACTAGTAGCTTCTTTTTGACAATTTTTTTTCGTCTTCCTTTATATTAAACGCCACAAAATTATTTCGTCTCTATTTCTTTTATTTATGACAAAATATTTTTGACTCTAATTTCTTCCTTTAATGACAAAATATTTTGTCATTAATTAGTTACAAGTATGTTCTTATAGAGTCGATTGGAGACAAAAAAAATCGTCATCCACTGGTAGTTTTTTTGACAAATTTTTTTCGTCTTCCTTTATATTAAATGCGACAAAATTATTTCGTCTCTATTTCTTATATTTATGACGAAATATTTTTGTCTCTAATTACTTCCTTTAATGACAAAATATTTTGTCACTAACTACTTACAAGTATGTTCCCAACAGGGTGTATTGGAGACAAAAAAAATCGTCACAAATTTATCTTTTTCAATGACGAATTTTTTTTTTCGTTACGAAGACCTTTTAGCGACAAGGCTTTGGCGACAAAACGGGTGACAAAAAATTTTCGTCTTAATTAGTTTCGGTGACAAAATATGTACATTTTAGGACAAATTTGTGTCGTCCTTAAACCCCAAATTTCTTGTAGTGTGAACTCTTCAATGGTTTTTACTTAAACTCTCCATTCGCATTTAGAAAAGATTTTTTAAATATTATTTTATACAACATATCCTTGAATAATGTAATATGAAGGTTTTTGGAAGAAAATTAAATATTGTAAGATATTTTCTAAGTTATCCAAACACCTCCTTTTTAGGTGAATAGATAACATTCTAAACTAGTAGATAATATAGCAAATTCTTTTAAAATATCTCGTTTCCAAACACCCCCTTATTATTATATACAAGTTTGGGTTGGATGCTTTGGAAGAATGATTTAGTTTATTGTTATGGAAGAATCATTTAGTTTATTGTTATTGCTAAATAAAAGGTGCCTTTTTATTTTTTAAAATATTTTTTTAAATAAAAAAAAAATAAACCTTGGCCATTGGCAGTGGTTTTTTTTTTTTTTTTAAGTGAAAATAATTGTGGTTTTGTGTGTGGTTTTATCATATCGTTATCCACATGTAATAGCTGTGGTAATTTTTAAATTTTCCACGGGTTCAAACTGTGGCTTTTGAAATACTACATCATTCTTCGCCACGGCAATTGCCATAGTCATGTTTGTGGCAAAAAGGGAAAAAGGCTGTGGTTTTTTTTTTAATCATTTTTGGCGTTTATGTATCAAATTCAATCATGAATTGAACTTTCTTGAAATTCGGCAGATTGAATCAGTTCCACCAAAGAAAAAGTAGTAATAGGAAGCACATTTCAACAAAAGTGTTGCATTCAATCAAAATACTACAAGAAAATGCCGTGCTTCCTAAAGGATGGTTTTAAGCTATGATACTTGGATACTTGTACAAGCCCAACATATCCGTATACCATGTTAGGGCGTGTATATGAATTTTTCTTTGGCATAGAATAGGGGATTTCATTAAACCAGATTATAAGTATAGAAGGGCAACCTATGAGATACACTATCTTTCCATTAAATGAAAATATCTACATTTATAATCAAATACGAGCTATCCAACCTTATCCTAAGGATAAGGGTAATCTACTAATATCACTAACATCCTAACAAACTTATTAATGTGGTGTTTGGAGAGATGAGAAAGCTAAAGAAAGTAAAAGATTGGATAATAACATCTCCAACATTCTAGTCTCACATGAATGGCTTTTTCGGCAAGTAAAAAGAAAACAAAAGAATGTTCTCTAATCTCTTAAAAAGTAGAAGACTTCCTTTTTCAAGGGATTCTCATATAATCTTTCCTTTGGATATTGCTATCTTCCATTTCGCGGGGTGGCCTTTTTAAGTATTATGTCATTCCTCGTCCTCTCTTAGAAAAAGAAGAACAGGAGGAAGTTCATTCTAAGTCTATTCGTTCTACATCTTCTCTAGTCTTTGAGAAAGATCACTCCATACCATCTTCGGCATTGATCATCTCTTATAATCTGCACAGGATCTTGTCAAACTATTTCGAATGTAGACAACTATATCTTTCTTCTCTATTTTGATTTTTTATAGTTTTGTTTCCCCTTAATTAAAATAAAATCTTTCTGATATAGAAAACAAAAGGATGAGAATGTTATGATGTAAGGTGATTTTAGGTCAAAAGCAATTATGTGGAATGGTGTCAGTTGCTTTGGTTGCAATGGTGGGAGAAAGGGAGGTGGTTCAAACAATGGCCAGATTGATTAAAGAGATGGGTGGCTAGATATTGGGCTGAGTAGATTTGGATGTGGTGACTAATTGGCAGTTTGGCGTAGGAAATGATGGTGTTGGTTATGGAAAAATGGTTAGGGTTTGAGAGGGAGACAATGAGCTCGATTTTGTAGATTGAGGCAAGTTACATTGGTTGGAATGGATCTGAGAGTGGTTTTATCAGGAAGTTGCGGGATTAACTAACAATTGCGTGAACAAGTTTCATTTGGAGTTTGTTTTCAAGTATCATTTTTTGTACAACAAAACCGTTTGCTTTATAGAGACTTTGTCGACATGGATAAGATTGAATACAAGGCTTGCCTAGTGCAAGATTATTTCCATTCAATTTGCAGAGATCATTTCTAGTTAACATCTTTCATGTAAGATTATAACCATACATTAAGTGGTTCAAGAACAAGTAACTTTGGGTGCGTTTGTCATCGTGCCATTTGGATGTTCCTATGTTCCCACGAGATAAGGCTGTAGAAAATATATTTGGTGTGTGTAAATCACTATTCTGGATTTTGATCTCATGGAAGGAATCTCAAGATTTTAACCTGCTAGCATAATAAAGTTGGAACGAAAAAACATCATTTTTTTTTTTAAGAAACAACTTGCTCGCACAGTTGTCTCTTATTTATCTCTTTCTTTTTAAAGAATGGCATTTAAATATTCTAAATCCTCTCACTTATACTAAAGGTAGGCCCTATATTCATAATCTCAAAGAAGTAAGCCCACTTTATAATTCCTAAATGTGGGTCACATGGTCACAATCACAAAAGGTTAGCTCATAATATAATTTTATATTGATGGGACCACATTATAAACCATATGAATTTGGACCCTATCTTCTACCTTATAAAGGTAGGCATCACGTTGTAATTTCTAAATGTGGGCCCCATGTCTACAATCACATTTTAATGGTGGTCCCATATTTGGATTTTTAAATGTGGGTATCATATTGTAATTTTTTAAAGGTGGGTTCCATGTTCACAATTAACAAAAAAAAAATGCCATACAATATAATTCCTATAAAGGTGGGCCCACATTGTAAATTCTATGAATGTGCTGCCCCCATATTCTAATTTCTAAAGGTGGGCACCACATTGTAATTTTTAATGGTGGGTTCTGTGACACAATTATAAAAGATGTGGCTCCACTTTGTCATTCATAAATGCGGGTCACATAATCACGATTACAAAAGGTGGCCCCACATTGTAAATCATATGAATGTTGGCCCCATATTCTAATTTCTAAAGGTGGTACCATGTTGAAATCTCTAAAGGTGGTCGAATTCCATATTTACATTCACAAAAGGTGGCCCTACATTATAATTCCTATAAAAGTGTGCCTACATTTTAAATCCTATGGATATGGGTTTCATGTTCTAATTTTCAAAGGTAGGTACCACGTTGTAGCTTTTGCAGGTGGGTCCCACGTATGATAATAAAATTGTAGCAAACAATAAAAGGTAGGTCCCACATTGTAAATCCTATGTTCGCTCCTTGGAGCAAAACTATATAATGTCACCAAACAAGTTCCGCACCACATATTCTTTGTAGAGTAATTTAATATAATATTGCCAAACAAGTTCTGCAAAGTATAGCCTCGGCACAACCTGATCTAAGAACAAAATTGGGAACAACATGAGAACGATGCTAAACAGGCCTTTTATATCTATGCCTCGGCTAAAAGATTTGACTTCCTCTCGTTGTGTTAGGAATCCCACTAAACATTTCAACTAGCAATATGCAATTTTCTTCAGATACTGCCAAACAAGACAAATACTATAAAAAATTTATATTACACTATTCTCTTCTATACTAATATAATCTGTCAATATTTAAATCTAGAAATAATTAATTCCGCAAGTATCCAAATAGGCCCTAAGACTATCCAACCTTATCCTAAGGATAAGGACAATCTACTAATATCACTAACATCCTAACAAACTTATTAAGGATAATCTCTAACAGTTATATGATAATGCCTGATCTTCTCTTTTGCAAGCACACTTGATCTATATATGGAGGCAGATGAGAATCGAAAATGTTGGTTGTTCTCTTGCAAAATCTAATTTCCCAACATTCAGAGGTTCGCGAAGTTCCCAACATTTTCTTCCATGTGATCATAAATTGCTAGGATAAGGTCCCTCCCATTTAGAGAGTATAGTAACCAAAGGCTACCTCCTTTCCACGATGATGCTTTTAATCCCAATATTTTGACAAAGGACAAGCCCCTTTAAGGGAAAATGAAGCTCTAAAAGTAAAGGATATTGAGTTTATACAATACCCTTATATGCAGCCTTCATTGTTGGAAGTCATCCTTGAATGGCCTTCAAAGCAAACATTTGAAGTTTAGAGAAGTTAAGGTTCAATATCTATTTGTAAGGAAAATTCAGGCCCTCCACTCCACTATAAATGAGCTTATAGCTTTAATTTAACAATTGCCGGCCAACTCATTACCCCAGCACCAAATATCCATTCCTCCCCAACGGATGTCGCTTGTCTTCCACAATTTTTTTTTTTTTTTACCTTGTAGACCCAACGTGATACACGACATTAATGGCCCGTTGATCAATTTACTAGGTTAGTAAAAGTAATGTAAAGCCTTCATTTTTCAAGACAATGGGTTATATCAAAAGTACACATCCTCAAGTGACAAAAAAAGTACTCACTTTTTACACAAAAAGTCAAAAAGATTCCCTATCAATCCACTAAAGACAAAATACCACCATAAACCCCTTAAATTTTATTCTCTCTTGATTTGATGCTTTACATTACTTTTACTTGAATAGTAAATTTCCAAACGGACCCTATAAATGTTATCATAGTTAGGCACAATAGACCACTTGCTAGATTTCATTAGGCATTATATTATTCATGCATGGTTGGATACCATGTTAGGTCTTTATTTGCTGAAGAAAGATGGTCCCATTGGTAAGGAAGCACATATAATCAGCAATGTTTTAATGTACAATATATAAGTGAAGATTTTGCTAGGATGCCTAATGATAAATTTGGATAAAGAGATGTAGAAGCCAAAAAGGATGGATCAATGGCAGAATTCATATCTACTTTAAGAAGAATGGCAACAACATAGGTATCTGAAATAGATGATGATGCATCTATAGTTTTAAGTGGGGCCAATTTATTTACTTACAAGGCTCTTATATATTGTGTGATTTATTATTTATAAAGATTTATATAAATTATTTGATTATTACATCGTAAAAGTTATTTATCTAAATGTCTAACCAAACAACTTTCAATGCTTTTGGTATTAAAAAGTTTATATAAAAGCTGAGCTCACCAAACGATATATTCACTTCAAAAGCTACCTTGAGTGAGTAGATGATTAGAGCTACTTTTAGGAAACCACGTTTGAGTTCTAACAAGACAAACCAAACACACTCTAAGCCTATGTTTGGCATCTCTAATTCCAACTTTTATTTTTCTAAACATCTAAACTGGATAAAGGTTTGAGCGTTTGGCACCAGATTCTACCCGCTTAAGACATTTAGAGGCAAATCCTCTATTTTAGAAATGCTCCAAACCTTGAGAAATGAAAAATAGAGCTTTGGGGCCAGAACGAAGTAGAGGCGAAGGGTATATTCTAAGACAAAACTACCTTGGGACGGTGTTTTATTTCCACCAAAAGTCCTCTAAACAAAACCCAACATTCATTTGAAAAAGATAACGAAATGGGAATAGGGAAGGGAGAACAGAGAAGAAAGGAAGGTGTTGGCTCCGGTGAAATCTCATTTCAAGTGCAGATATGCCTATTCTTCTTGGTCTCTGTTCTTTTCTTTTTTTACAATCAGAGAGGAGGGATGTTCAGGGACTTTGGGTTTCGATTGAGTCTTTGAAGGTTGGTAGGATGGATTCTAGGGTTTAGAGACTTTGGGATTTTTTGTAGATTTGGGGATCCAAAGAAAGGAGAACTATTTTCCCTCTCTTCTATTAAAGTATTTTCCCACAATTTCTCCCCTTAGTTTATTGTTCTTTCTATGCCCTAAAGTAACACTCAACTTCCTTCAAATCTTGATTTCTTGACATTTACCTCTAGCTTTGCTGACGGAGTCCGTGTATTAAGCCTTAGATTGACTACAAGGCTGCTCATCTTCACCACCACTACAGTTTATTGAATCAAGTTGTAAATTGAACTCAACAAGTAGATCAGGCAATCAGTAAAATGAGTATTTAAAAAAAAGAAAAAAAGTAGACCAGGCAATCAATAAAATGAGCTGCTCGTTTAGTTCACAGATCATAATCATTATGTATAGTTTTTGTTGTATTTAACATGTAAGAATAAAAACCCCTAAATACAAATACAACTAACTTGGTACTACAATCTATTGGCATCAAGAAGGAACAATGAAATGAAATTTTTTTATAAAAAAAGTCAAAAGCAAGACCCATAGAAAGCATCAGAATCAAACCAAAAGGATTTAATTTTGATTAAGCATGGTCTATATTTTAATTTAATTTGATGATCTTATGTAGTGTGTAATGGATGTGAACTTGAGGGCCCATGTTGTATGTATTCTTGAATAATATACAAAGATGGAAAATGTACATATGTTCCTTTTTTTACATAATGGCACAAACTATGTTTTTAATAATAGGCAAACCCCTCTAAAAAGAGGTAAAAGGGGTGCGTTTGGCATCGTGCCATTTGGATATTTCCATGTTCCCGCGAGATAAGGGTGTAGAAAACATATTTAGTATGTATAAATGATTGTTCCGAATTTTGTTCTCATGAGAAGGAATCTCAAAAAATCTTAACCCGCGTGCATAAAAAACTTAGTTTTTTTACTTGCTGGCACAATTGTTTCTTTCTTATCTCTTGCCTTTTAAAGAATATCATTTGAAGATTCTAAATCATCTCACTTATCCTAAATGTAGGCCCCATGTTCACAATCCCAAAGGAGATGACCCCACTTTATAATTTATAGAGGTGGGTCACATAGTCACAATCACAAAATGTGGGCCCCTATTATAATTCTATAATGGTGGGACCGCATTATAAATCATTTATAAAGGTAGGCATCACGTTGTAATTTCTTTATATGGGTCTCGTGTCCACAATCACATTTTAATGGTAGCCATATTCGGATTTCTAAATGTGAATCCTATGAGTGTGAGCCCATATTCTAATTTCTAAAGGTGGATCCCATATTTACATTTACAAAAAGTTGGCCCACATTACAAAAAAAAGGTGGACCCACATTGTAAATCCTATGAATGTGAGCCCATATTCTAATTTCTAAAGGTGGATCCTATATTTACATTTACAAAAAGTTGGCCCAAATTATAATTCCTATAAAGGTGGGCCCACGTTATAAATCCAATGGATATGGATTCCATGCTTTAATTTTTAAAGGTGGGTACCACGTTGTAACTTCTACAAGTGGGTCCCACATATGATAATAATAGTACTGGAAACAATAAAAAGTGGGGTCCCATATTGTAAATCATACGTTTGCTCCTTAGAGCATAACTTTTAAATTGTTAGCAAACAAGTTCCGTACAACATATTTTTAGTAGAGTAATTTAATATAATGTTGTTAAACAAGTTTTGCAGAGTATAGACTCGACACAACCAGATCTCAGCATAACCTAATCCGAGCACAAAATTGGGAACAACACGAGAACGATGCCAAACATGCCCAAGATGATATACCAAATGGTCTATTTAAAGTAGATCCGTGTATTACCAAACACGTTTTTTCATTCTAGCCTCTTTTTTATGGATTTTTTTAATGGCTTTATTTTGGATGGGTCTATCACAAAAACAGTAGAGATACCAAACACAACCTAAGTAGGTGGCTTATTCTCCGTATGTTCGTTGTGTACTTGTCTTGTATGTATGTAGTATTATAATATAAATGAGCATACAGAGAGAGAGAGAGAGAGAGAATAGAAGAGTTTGGAGGAAAAGTGGATTCCTCAATGGAGAATCGACCAACCTATTTTATAAGAATTATCAACCCTAATTACATGTGTAATTACAATTAGATCACAATCAGATCAGAAAGAACAAAGAATGTAAATCCTTATACAAGGAAGTAAATCTATGAGATATATACTCAAATACAATCTCACACGTGGGACAGTCTACTTGGCCCTACAGTATACTTGGGCCTAGGTGGGCCTTTTTATGAGTTATCTTCTACACTCCCCCTCAAATTGATGTGGGAGGACACGAAACATCAATTCACTAGTAAGATCATCATGCCGTGGTTTAGGAAGAGCTTTTGTGAATATATTTGCCAACTGATGAAGGGTAGAAACATGAAGCAAAGTGATTTTCTCAGTAACAACATGATGACGAATGAAATGACAATCAATCTCATTGTGCTATGTCCTTCTATGGAAGACCGGATTGTTTGCGATTCAGGTGGCACTGGTATTATCCCCATACAAAGGTGTAGCAGTGCCAACAAGCACACCCAATTCACAAAAAAGACATCGTAGCCAAATGATTTCAGCACTAACAGACGACATGGCTCTTTATTCTGCCTCAGCAGATGATTTCGAAACGGTGGTTTGCTGTCACGACCCGAGCCCAAGATTAAGATTAAATCTAAGATAATCTAGAGTCGTGGCGCATACTTACTCCCGTGAACTTCAATCACATCAAAATTCACAAGGGATATCATTACACATTATGCAGAATATAACAATTGACATTGCTTATGTATATAAACAAAAAAATTCATTTACATCATGTCACATTTATCACTTGCATATTTAAATACAATGCAAGGATCAAAAGTATGAAACGTTTCCAGTTCATTCTAACTCAAAGTTTTCCTTTCAAGTTTCGTTTCAATATCATACTCATATGACATTGCTTCATTTCCATTCAACTAATCCTCCTAGAGGAACCTGATCGGTCGTTTCCATTGGCGCTTTGGTCTCAGAAGGACCGACATGGGCAACTGTGCCTGTAATGTCATCAATAACACTATGAATTCGACAATTCAGCAATGTATAAACAATTACATGATTTAACATGCTAATACATAATTTCATTTGTCTAATATAAAGTTAGACCAATACAATTACCATTTAATTCAAATCAATATGAGTCTTTCATAGTTAGCAAATCTACAATAGCATTTCATTTCAATTCAATTTTCATCTTCCTAAGAAGGAAGGATTACTATCTTCCATATGGAAGGATTCATATAATGTGGGTTTTATCAGTGTCCGGGCCAGGGACAACTGATATCACCACGGAGTTCCGGAACACTCCCATATAATCTGCTGCAGCAGTAATAGCTCCAAAGAACTTATAGAAATCACTATGTAGTGCCAGACTCAATGAATATCAATTAACACATTAATTTCCATTTAATTACAAATTAACGGATACAATTCAACGTATAATTTTAATTAAGTAATACCAACCATTCAGGTGTAATCCTCAGTTGTTTAATGTACATGTTATTTTCAATGGACATCACAATATATATAAACTTTGTACGTTAAAGTCCCCTTAATTAACACCCATGAAGGTAAAACAAAATTAACAATCTTGATTAAATCAATAGGCTCATTTTCATAATATAGGAATGAAACTTGTCCTATCAACACTCATTACTCCATGATTCGATTTAATTTTAACTCTAGGAATAAAATTCCTAGGAAATCCAAGTAACCGTTAAACATAATTGATTGACCAATTAGTCAAACAATTTCTATCATCGGTCTATTAAACACAACTCATTTATCAACTATAATTGTTAAATCTTCTTAATTCAAAGAAGAAAAATCAATTCCAAGAAAAGAACTACCTGAAATTTTCACTTCAGGTTCGCTCGAGCGGACCCTAGTTTGCTCGAATAGACAGCTCACAGAACATTGGCCGCTCGAGCGACCAATATCATGCTCTCACGCAATGACAGACTATATCAGACAGAACCTTGTTTGTTCGAGCGAATCTCCTTTCGCTCGAGCGAACGCTCATAGAAAACAGTTCGCTCGAGCAGACTCCCTACTCACTCGAGCGAACTCTTCAAAATTCCAAACCCGAAATTCTGAACAGTTCTCTCTTTTTATTCAAACCATTCACAACCTGCATATACAACATGGAACCTCTTGTTCCCTCCTTTAATCATCATCTATAAACCATAAAACACTTCTATTTCATCATTTAAACATCATATAATCAATCCATTCATTCAATTTAGCTCTATTTCAATATACAACATGATTCATGAATCTCAAATCTACAAATCAAATAGAAACTACATCAATTAACATATAATCATCAATAACTATTTATACTTGCCTTATAGTTGAGGTAAATACAAAACCCCTTTCTTTTCAATCTCTATTTGACCCAAATCACCAATTTCCAAACCCTAACTCCATCAAACAGGCCAAAACAAATTTCTATAAGCTATTCACAATGAAAAGAGTCTAAATAATTCTATTGAAATCAAAACCACTATAAGTACTTACTTGTAGCTCAACAAGAGAAAATCACAGCTTCTCTTCAACTATATCTCCAAAAAGACTTGAAGAAAATAATGGAGAAGAGATGAAAATCACAATTTCTCTTCAAAACCACATGTAAATTTCACTCTCCAGCCACTTGACAAGAAGAAATAGAAGAAGAAATAGAACTCTCACTCCCTCTGTTGTTTCAATTGAAAGAACCGACTGCAAATGGGTTTTAGGTTCATCTCTAACATCATATAAAGGACTATTTTGCATTTTAACCCACTCATTCCACTAATTTTCAATTTAAGTCAAATCAAAGCCTATTTGACTCATTTCAAATCAAATGAAGATGTGTGTATTATGAAACTTATTGTACTCCTTGAGATACACACAATGGTATCAAATTTCATCACATTCGATGAAATACACTAAAACCCGTATTTACAAAAAAGTCCTTAATTCCACTAAATTGAGTCTAAATTCAACTCAATCAAGTCAATCTCTTTCAAACTCATTCCATTATACTTAATTCATTTGTTTGAGACTAATTTGACCCATCTTAGTCATTAATCACCATTAAGTTGATTAATCATGCTTAATCCACATTAAGCTCGATTAATTAGAGTTAATTTTGATTAACTCGGGTCGGGGTGTAACATTTGCTTCTTGCACTTACAGGAAATCAGAGATTTCACAAGAAACATGCATCATCCAGTGGTAGAGCGGTTAAGTGTAGAGAAGCACCAGAAGGGTAAAAAAGACTATAGTAGAGAGTGCCTTTAACATAGCGGAGTATGCGCAAGGTAGTAGTAAGATGAGGCATGTGTGGATTGCTAACAAATTGACTAACAAAAGGAACCGCATGAGAAATATCCACTACGGTCATAGTCAAGTAGAGCAGGCTATCCACAATTCGGCGGAAAATGGAAGGATCAGCCAGGGGAGAGCCATCATCCGTACTGATTTTGTTGTTCAATTCCATATGAGTAGCAAAGATGTGAGCCTCATCAAGTCTAGCTGAAGCGACCAAGTCGGTTGCATACTTACGTTGATGAACTCAAATGCCTGATTTGTTACAAATAAATTCATGCCCGAGGAAGTAAGTGAGAGGGCCAAGATCTTCCATTCGAAAATGGCGAGTAAGATGATGTTTAAGGGAAGTAATGCCGGCAACATCATTGCCACTGATAATCATATCATCAACATACACCAAGAGAAATGTGTATCCATTCGGAGTCCATTTGAGGAATAGGGAACTATCATAATGATTCTGGCGAAAGCCAACTTGAAGGATTGCAGCGCGAAATTTATCAAACCAAGCCCGAGGAGCCTGCTTAAGACCATAAAGAGCTTTTCTCAGTTTGTAGACATGCTGAGGACAAGCATATCCCAGAGGTGACTTTAAATAAACAGTCTCACGCAAGTCGCCATGAAGAAACGCATTTTTCACATCCATTTGCCATAGGGGCCAGTTACGAGCTACAGCTACACAAAGGAGAGTGCTGACAGTGGTCATTTTAGCCACAGCGAAGGTCTCCTCATAATCAATCTCATACTCCTCCTTATAACCCTGTGCAATTAATCTGGCTTTGTAGCGGTCAAGACTCCCATCAGAGTGAACTTTTATAGAATATATCCATTTACTGCCAATAACAAATGCATTTGCCAGGGCCGGTACCAATTTCCATGTTTTATTTGCTTCAAGAGCAAGCAACTCCTCAGTCATAGCATCTTGCTAGTATGCAATCTTTAAAGCCTATGAATTTGAGGTGAGTATAGGAGCACTATCCAAAGAGGTAAAAAGTGCAGGAAAGCCATATATGTTAGGTACAATAGAAGGACAACTAGATCGTAGCAGGGGTATGACACTATCAGTAGATGAAGTATCAATATCAGAAGGTGCAGTAGGCAGCATTGGGAGATGATTAGGAGAAGGAGGCCCCATAGGAGGAACCGTGTTACGCCGGACATAGACATTGGTAATGGGAAATTCTATATGCACCATCCCCTTGTGCTGAGCACATATAAGGGGTGCATATAGAATTTCCCCATTGGTAATAGGTGGTGGAGAAGTGGTCGTAGGGAATTGTGTCAGATAAGACACGGCAACATGATGGTTCTCCAAACGCAAATAAAAGAAATGAATGTGTTCCAAGAAAATCACATTACGAGATATTTGAATGCGTTTTTCCAATTGATCATAACACAGAAATCCTTTGTGGTCAGTATTGTAACCTAGGAAAATACATTTGGCAACCTGTGGAGACAACTTAGCGCGCTTTGTAGGAGGAAGAGGAACAAAGCACAAGCAACCAAAAATACGTAAGTGAGAATATGAAGGAGTATGACCAAAGAGGGCTTCAAAAGGAGTAGTCTTTCCTAGAACTGAGTTAGGATGACGATTGAGGAGATACACAGCAATCTGTGCAGCATCACACAAAAAACTAGGAGGAACTAAGGATGCAAGTACGAGAGTACGAACAGTTTCAAGAATATGCATGTTCTTCCTCTCCGCAACACCATTTTGTTGTGGAGTATGCGAGCATGATTTTTGGTGAAGATTGCCTTTATCAGAAAGGAAGGCAAAAAAATCATGAGACATGTATTCTCCACCAGAGTCAGACCTAAGAATTTTTATTGCTTTCTTAAATTGTGTGTGAACCATATTGTAAAACTTTTGAAAAAGAGAAAATACTTCAGATTTGAAGCGCATAAAATAACTCCAAGTGAAACGAGAATGATCATCAATGAAGGTCACATAATATTTAAAACTTGTCCTACTCAAGGTGGGTGAAATTCCCCAAACATCAGTGTGAATAATATCAAAAGATGATAATGCACGAGCACTATGAATATAAAAAGGCAAGATATGACTCTTACTCAAACAACACGTTTCACACTTAGATTGAAGTAAAGAGGACATTATTTTATTATCAAAAGTGGGTTCTAAATGACCAATTTTCACATGACCAAGATGACTATGCCACACAGTCCACAATTTATCTAACTTAGGAGAAGAAGAAGAAAAGAGAGAATGATGTCCAATGTCCAGCAGAAATAGTCGACCATGTTTACTCCCCATCGCGATCACCTTCCCAGTTTGTCGCCCTTGTATGACATAATTAGTGAAAGAAAAGTTAATATGGTACCCATCATCAATAAATTGTCCGACAGAAAGTAAATTGGCTGATAATTTAGGAATAAAGTAGACATTGGGAAGGTGGAGAGATTGGCCAGAGATACCAGATAAAGTAATAATACCAATTCCAGAGATGATTAATTGATCTCCATTAAAAGTGGTGATTTTGTCTTTGCCAAGGTAAGGGTGAGAGGCTATAAAGCTACTTTCTACAGAAGTCATGTGGTTCGATGCTCCTGAATCTAGAAACCATGTGGATGGGGTGATGGATGAAGACAGAGATAGTGAATAATGAAAAGCAGGAAATGCTAGACGGGAATGAGATTGATACCGACCACCATTAAAACTCATAGATGTGTAGGCTGAGGTCACAGTGTTCTGAATCAATTCTTGAATCTAGGTTGGAGTCATGGATACAGCCTCGAAAGAAGTGCTTTCCGTATCAGGGAGAGGTGCTTGAACTTGGAACGCAACTGAAGCATTTTGTCTAGGCACGGTGGAAGGGTTTTACTTCTGTTGGGGCCCATTCTTTCGCTGTAAACTGCGACAGTTATCAATAAAATGACCAGAGCGTTTGCAATATCAGGAAACCAATTTCTTACGACAGTTCTTGGCTATATGACCGATGCCTTTACACTCATAGCATTGAGCAAGCTCCTGATTGGGGACTGCCAGGAGAGCAGAATTAGTTGAGAAAGGAACTAGGAGGCCTTTGGTTCTTTAAGAATGGCATGTTGAGAGCTTAGGCGAAAATCTTCTCGAAGGACTTCTTGAAAGTGTTGGAAATTTATACTAAAAACATACTTTATGCATTTGTCATTGACCGATTAATTTTTTAGTATATTTTGTCTTCTCATCTAACTGAGATTTTCTATGGGCAAATGGTTGCATTATTATGCATGTGAGTATCTTTTATTCTATAAAGTAGACAAGTTGGTGTGTAGAGTTATACTTATGCACGGAAGACTTATTTGTCGGTTCATATAGAATATAAGTTGTTGTTCGCAATCTAGATGGATTTGGACACACCATCGGTACGATTGTAGCATGATGATTTAGCAAGCTTGTCTTGGCTACGGGAAATGGTATAGTTTCGACTCATTATGCTAGTACACTTTGTGTGTATTGAAAATGACCATGTTTTTGGGTTTATTGTCTTTATATTGACTATATAAGATGACGAACACCCAAATGGTTATTATGAGTGCTTGTACTCTTAATCTTGACGTAAATAATAGACACATACATTTAGTGTTTGACATCTTGATTTACGAAGGAGTGAGATCTTTTATGGGTCAATAATTTCAGTGAATTAGATGACTACACTACGTGTATGGTGGTTATTAGTTTATTGACGAAATCCACGTCCCATAATAGAGATTGATGATATCCCCTTGATGAAGCTTTTAAGTTTTGATTATGTCAAACCCTGCAGGTGGACTTTGCGTCCGACATATCAAATAAGTTAAGTGTAAAGTCTCAAGGAATTATAAAGATATCGATTAAATATAGATGTCGGTAATTATTTAATCGATGGATATCTGAAATCTTAATGTGGGAAGATTGATGAGCATTTAATAACAAAAAGCTCGAAATATTATTTTGAGAATAAGGACATGAGTGCAATTACAATTCTTTAGTGGACTGAATTGTAATTTAGGGAACTAGGATTCTAAATAAGGTCGAATTAGGGTTTCCTATTTCCATAAGAAGCCTGTCTTTATTTCCTTCTTAAGGTCTCTATTGTAGCCTATAAATATGTGCTATTGCTCTCTAAGTTTATATACAAGAATAACAAGAGAGAAATCTCGATTTTAGATAGTAGAAGCGAATTCACGGAAGAGGCCCACTGTAAGACCCCAACCCTTAATTCTCGTGTTTAGTGTTGTCTTAGTTGTGGATTATCTTTTTTAGTGAGATTAGAGGTGATTTGGCTTAGTTTGTGAGTTTGGTTAGATTTTTCATAACTTTGGAGAATTTTGAGAGCCGCGGGTTTGTTTTGACCCGACCAATGGTGGCCCGTGTGATTTGTATTCGCGTGGAAATTTATTCTTTTATTTCAAAATTTTCGATTTTTACTCCTCTCGATTTGTTTTATTGATCTTAACGACTTTCATGTTTTGTCCGTTTGAATTTGAAACTCAGAAATTGCGTTTTTCGAGAAAAAAGGGCAAAAATGACTTTTCACACCAAATCTGTGCATGAAATTCGAAATTTTCAAATCATGAGGAAAATATACTTTTTGAAAACTAGATATTTCGACGATCAACTTTGTCTTCTTCATCGTTTTCATATGGGACCCACAAATGATCGATCCGGCCACATGAAGATTTGGGGCCCATGGGGCTCACCTTCCTCACATAAAACCCACGTTGGAGGCCTTCTTCTCCTTCATTTCCTTTTTCCTGCAACACAGTTGAACCTGAGTTTTTCTTCTCCTTCATTTTCAGCCCCTTCTCTCCTCTTGCATGTATATTTCTTGAGTGTTATTTAAAGATTTGATTTCACAATTCCATTCTCCTCATCTCAAGCTTTTTCAAAGATACCATTTTTGAGAATTTCAGCTGGAACTCATCTCTTCTCCAAGCTCTTCTTCTTGTCTAGAGCTCTTAAAAAGTTAGCAATGGCTTCTTTTTCAAATTTCGGGTTTTAGTGGACCCTTTTGAACCCTTTCTTCATGCATGCAAAAGGGTTCTTTGAGAGCTCTTTCTAATTTCGAATTTGGTGGTTTCTTTTGTGTGTTTTCTTGGGACTTTTGGTGTAGATAGGTTGCAACTGTGTTAGAGCTTTTCTTGGAGTGATTTAGGAACCCTTTTTGGACTTGAGGCAAGTAAATAATCTGATATCTTTGAAATGCATGCTATAGAAATTTACATCTTCTTAATTTTTGAAATTTAAATGTTATTAAGCTATGGTTTGATAGATTTGAAAATGGTTGAATGATGATATGGAGGAGCTTTTTAGCTCATATTATTGCAGGGGATTGATGGGTGGAACGGAGAAGTGTTTTGGAGGAAAAAGGAGGCTGAAACAGTTTTGAATTGAACTGCTCGCTGATTGGGCTGTCAGTAGGCGGTCACCAATCGGCTAGCCGACCTGGTGACCGACTGGTGACCGCACAGGATTGGTCACCATATCAGTAAGGAGAATTATGAGTTACGAATGGGCGGCAAGCAGTCGGCTAGCCGACCAAGCCTGAAGCGGCTAACCACCTGCTGACCGCCAGGTAACCGACTTCCCAGGGATTTTTGTAAAATGAAGCTGAATAAAAGGGAAATTTTTATAATATCTTGATGTACACTTTACACCCTTAAATGTTGGAGATCATCAGTGGTGCCAAACCCCTCAACATTGAGGTGTTAAGTGTATATCGAGACAAACCTTGGTAAGCCATTAAACCATGATACATTACTTCATTCCAAGTTAGAGAAATTTGTATATTTTATACAAATTGTTTTAAAATAGGTTTGAGTGGTTCGCCACAGAAATTTGTATATTTTCTACAAATTGTTTTAAAATAGATCTGAGTGGTTTGCCACGTTTGGAAACATCGGTAAGGCTACTCATTTGATTCGTTCGAATTTGTCGGTATGTATATGTCCAGAGTAGTTCCTTTTATTGATTTTGGAAATGTATTACTATGATTTGATTTGTATCGATTCAGGTTTTGGTTTTGAAAGGCACCACTAAGCTTATGTTACCTTGTTGTGCTGATCACCCGGCTTGAAATCTTTAAATTATCTGTCAACTGCAGTTTGGACTCTATCTGCTCTAGCCATGACAACGGTTCTGTATTCCGGTCCCACGGGTAGTGGCAACGGTTCTGAATTCCGTCCCATTTTATGTGGCAATGGCTCTGTTTGTTCCGGTCCCACGGGTAGTGGTCACGGTTTCTGTTTGCTCTTGTTACTTCGGTAATAGGAGAATATAGCTATATGTGGATTGCCGGTGTTTTTACTCAGTTTATTATGTCTCTTTAAAATTGTTAATGGTTTGGAAATTGTTTAATCATATCATCAATATTCATGTTTAGACTTTTAATTGTTTTACAATATTTTTCATAATGTTTTATAAATACTTGTCACTCTTTATCTGTTTATTTGCTTACGAAACCGTCGTGTTTGATACTCTCTTGTTTGGTGCCAGATTTTGACCCCATTGCCTTTTAGACGGTTTGAGCAGAGGAGGCGGTTGAGCCATCGCTTGGACGTGAGTGGCTGCCCAACGATGTCATCTAGATGTCGCTTTTGGCGCCGGAGTTCGTAACGTAATTTGGGGTGACATTTTGTTTAGTTGGTTATTTTTGGATGGCTTTTATTAGCCTTTTTCTTTTGGGATTTTTCATGAATATATTTGTATAATTTGAAACTTGAACATATGTGGGAAATGAATTGCCCTGTTACTGCCAGCTCATTATTTTATGGTTCTTGATTTGTTCCAGTCTGATTATGAGCCTTGATTTGATGGCTTTACGTTAGTGGTTGAGTGCGGCATGGAATCCGATGGCCACAGGCTCTAAGTCGCAACGCCACATCAGCTTCCGTGGAAATTTCAGGTTGTGTGGAATTTTGTAATCTTCACACACGCGGATCCTGGGGAAAGCAAAAATTTTAATCAATCCCAAATCACGCTCCTCGAGATCGGATCGCTACAGGATCCCGGTTCTGGGACGTGACAGACCACTCCCTGATACGAGTTAGAGCATATAGGAATACAGTAGAAGATCTTGAGGATTTCGGGCCGCTGTAAGTTCGAGATCAAATCAGAAAAATCTTGCAAGTATGATTTAATCATATTCGTTCAAAGTTATTTCCGCAACCATCTGTACAGAATATCCAGAGATCCTGGTTTCTACTCGTTTCTAACAGAAAACATGTATCCAAGTTCGCAGAAACTTCTCTATTCATGAGAGCAGACCGAACAGATTCAAATTCGGGTATGAGATTCATAAGAAACTGGATGATGTGGGTTTCCTCTTATAACTTAAGAGCCTTAGACAGAAACCCAGTCGAAACGGTCTGAATAATCATAGTATCCCTCTCAGTCTATAAGGTGAGAAATCCATTGAAGTACGCCTGTATAGATTTATTGCCTTAACTAAATTTTGCAATTTCACTCTCTAATTGAAATTTGTGAGCTTTATTCGTTTGATGATAAACATTCTTGAGATGACATCACATATCAGATGCGGCAGTATATGCTTGAAGAGCAATGGCAAGAGAAGGGTCAATGGAGTTAATAATCCAAGTAATGACCTTAGCATTTTTTTTAGACCAGGTGGGTAATGCTTTTGTGTCAGTAGTACTTGTAGTGGGTTTAGTTATCGATCCATCAAGATAACCAAACAGTCCTTGGCCCTCTACAAAATTCTTCAGATGAAAAGATCAGGCCATATAATTGTTCCCATTACATTTAACAGGAATAACATCATACTTGTCCATAGTAGAAAAGAAGCAATAACAGTACTAACAGCAACAAATAGTAACCAAGGACAGCAAACAGTAGCAAAAAGGACTAACAATGCCAGCAACAATGGAAGAACCAATGATAAGTGACTTTAAACAATCTAGTAGTCACGACGGAACCAAAATAGTCTAGTAAAAGAGAAGATAGGGACTCAAACAGTCCAGCAACAGAGAAAAGTATCAATCACAATTAATAACAGATGTAATATGAGATGATAGTACTAACTAAACATGAAGGATGCAATTTGGATGGCTGAGGTCTGCATCCAGCAGGACTTTGCCACTAATCAGACCAAAAAAAAGAGCTAGGCGACCTGAATTTTCTGTGCAGGAGAGATGCGTGGGCCCTACAACATGGTCCAATCACAGATCAGATGACAGCGTCCTAGAGAAGATCAAATGTGCGTCCTCTGGTCCAAGTTTGATGGGATTTGGATATATATCCACAAATCTGTACGGGTGTGATTAAATCCTTTTGAGAAAAAAGAGCCAACTTCGCCAGATGAAGAAGTGGGATAACAACACCTTAACTGATGATAAAAAAATCCAGAAAAATCTCAAAATAACTCTGAAGAGTAGTCGATCATCACCATGTAGGTTGCTGGCTACAAGTGATGAATCAAAAGTGGGCCACCTTGATTAGAGGTTCTCGAGGCAGTGTTAGTAGAGAAAAGAGAAGAAAAGAAGAGATCTCAGGGAGAAGCACTTGATGTTGTTTGGGAAAGCTCTTAGACTAATGGAAGAATCTCTCCAAGACTTGGCTCTGATACTATGTTATAATATAAACGAGCATATTGAGAGAGAGAAGAGAAGAGTTTGGATGAAAAGTGGATACCTCAATGGAGGATCGACCAACCCATTTTATAAGAATTATCAGCCCTAATTACATGCTAATTACATGTGAAATTACAATTAGATCACAATCAGATTAGAAAGAATAAAGAAGGTAAATCCTTATACAAGGAAGTAAATCTAAGAGATATCTACTCAAATACAATCCCACACGTGGGACAATCTACTTGGGCCTACAGTATACTTGGGCCTAGGTGGGCCTTTTTAAGAGTTATCTTCTACATGTAGGTGCTATGGGCAGATGTTAAAAAAAAAAAAAAAAACTTGCAATAGACTCATTGCATCTTTAGTGGGCCTCACAAGGGTGGGGTTTTTGTGGAAGATCACCAATTATATATGAAGAGCATTAGAAAACTCCCGATGGATTTTTTACAAAAAAAGCGCCCCTCCCAATTGGGCCCACTATGGTATATGACGACCATGAAATATCATTGAATGGAATAAATTAGATAAGATTTACCTATGCAGAAAGTTCCAACTTCATTAAATTTTACTAACTCCTTGATCCATGTCCCCAAAGTTTCCAAACTAATAAAATGGAATTCTATTGAGCTATCAAGTTACTAGCACATATTTACCATAAAAAAGTTACTGGCACATAGAAAATGCTCAACCCGAACGCTCTCAAGAAAATGATTAAATAGATTTTATAATAAAAAATGATGACGGCAATGTTGACATATAAAGTTATAAACCGAATAGGCTTTTCTCTCTCTAATGAACTAAAGTAAAAAAGGCAAATAGAATGCCAACAAAGAGTATAATAAGTAAATAGGAGCTCGGTGTCTTTTGTTACCAATTTGGACATGAACCAATGACAAGCCCATCCTCCAAAAAACCAAAAAGATGATCTTCTAGTAAAACTCAACATATTAAATTCAGAGATAATAATTCCACAAAACATTTTTCTAAATAAAGACATTATCAATATAAAAGAAAACATCTAATAAAAGCTACCATGGAGATGATAAAAGAAATAAACCTTCTTCTAGTTAAAATCATTGTCAATTAAAAGGTTCGCGGGGTAAATATCTCATTGAAGATCAATGAAATACAATTAAATAAGCCATAAAATGTGATGAAAACAATAATCCAAGTTTCACTTAACAATGACAAACTTAAGAAGATATCAGTTGATACTTCAATCCTTAATATTCTTCAGCAATTTACGGGATATTTAATAGAGGAAGGAGAAAACATAAGGACTCAATTAATGAACTTATTATCCCCTATTTTATCTGATTTTAGGTGGTATAAGGATTCCTTCCTTTGTAAGCTTCTCTTTATAGGGGAATGTGATTTTGAATTTTGGAATTTTATTTTTATTTTTATTTTTATAGTGTTGTTTTCTATGCCAAAAGGCAGAAGGGAGCCATAACGTCAAGCTTTTTCAAGAGCGTCATGAAAATCTCTCAAGTTTCTCTGGAAGTCTGGCTTTTGCAGTTGTTCATCTATTCCGAGGCTGTTTAATTCTTCTTTGAGAAGTTGAATATGAGATATTTTATGTGAAATTTGATTTTGAATTAGACTTCATTTTTTTAACGGAAGGTGTTATCCTCCCCGCTCAAGTGACGAGGAACCCGTTTGCGCCCATCTTATGTGAAAAAATCTAGCCCCATTTGATCATCATATCGTCTTCATCTAGGCGCGCAGGTTTAATTGTGTATAGTTCATTTACATGGATGTGCAGTTGATCCAATGGCCCAAGGTCCATTTGCAAGGATCAAAGTCGGTGGGACCCTAAGTCTAAAGCCGTATATTCCACACTGGGGTTGGGGTCCACCTTGCATTCATCTGAGTTCACACAAAAATATAAAATCTCCTACTTACATGGGTCGCACTGAATGGAGTGTACCCCGCATTGGATCTGTCTACACCAATCCAAATGAACTGTATACGGTTAAACCCATGGCCCTCCGAATGAGGACGATGAGATCATCGGCTGGGATTGATTTTTTTTTTTTTTTAAATATTCAGGTCCTATTTCCAGGTGGACCCCACATCGAGCGCATTAACATGCCTCACCCCCTCCATTTCTTTCCTTCGGACATATTTCCGAGTTCCGTCCTTGCGTAGTGTCGAGCAAAAATCTTCGACCGAGGCTCCATAGACTTTCTGATTGGCTGGGCCTGGAGACCATGAAAATTCATCCTCCTTTTTGTACTGCAACCTTCTCAAAACATACATACATTCTTCCATAAATCTGACTCTCTTTCTTCTCTTCTTCTTCTTCTCCAGTAATTCCTCCAAATCAAACAAAGATCTTCATTCACAAACTCCCACTAATGCCTCCAGAAACCCTAACTGAAACCACCCAATCTCTCAGATCCGTTTCGGCGGTCTGAGATCCCTCCTCGATCCAGATCTCTCCATCTCCACCACCACCACAAGTCCTAGAATCCATGGCGGGCGCTGTTTCGGCGCTCTTCCTTCTGGACATCAAGGGCCGGGTTTTGGTGTGGAGGGACTACCGTGGTGATGTCTCGGCCGTGCAGGCAGAGCGATTCTTCACGAAGCTGATCGAGAAAGAAGTACTCTTTTCTTCATTCATTGATCCTTTTTTTATTTTTTTTTGTGATTGTGGGATTGGATCTGTTTGTTTGAGATTGGGTTTCAATTTAATTATTAGTTGGAGGGATGTTTTCTTTGAATTGTGTTTGATTTCATTTCATTTTGAAACTAAACTTTGGATGGGCTATCTTCAGATTTGAATAGCTTTGAATCTGGTTTTGTTTAAAATTGTACAGTTTGCTGGATTGTTGTTGGACAGTGTCTGATTTTCTTTGCTACATTTTTCAAATGAGATTCTGTTTGATTTGGCCTACTGGGGTGGATTTTGTTGGATGGCATTGTTCATTCATGTATGGTGGGTTTTGTTGGATATCATTTTTGGGCTTGGGGGCGATTTTGGTGTTGCTTTTATTGGTTGGGGTTTTGGAGTTTCTTCAATTCGAATAATATTTGCTGGGTTCCTAGTTTTTTATGAATTTATGGGTGTTTTTGTTATTGCAGCTCTAGTTTTTATTCCATTTTGGTTACTTCACTTTCACCTGGATTGAATTTATCATTTTACTGAAAGTCTGTTTTTTAGTGAAATTGGGATTTTTTTGGACCTTGTGATCTGATCTGTTTCACTCCAAGGAGAGAGGGACGAGGTCTAAACATTTTGTTTGATCTGTTCATACAACACAATAATGTAATCGCATGAGACCGTGGTGTACGTAATGGTGTTACCTACATATATGGTGGCATCTGCAATGCTAGTCTTCTTCTCTTTCTGCACTTCTTTCAGTTTTCTTCAGGTTTGAGTGAATATAAAGTATAAATTGCTGATTTCTTTTTTGTTTTGTATGTGTGATTTGCAGGTCTTTAAACATTATTTTGAAGAGTTAGAAGAGGAATCTCTGAGAGATAATTTTGTCGTCGTGGTAAGATTGTGATTATACTTCTACAGTTTATGATGATATGAAGCTGTGAAAGTTTGTGTTATTAATGATAGAAGATCACAGTGACCATCAACATCAAAACCTTAACTCATCTATTTTGGGGGCAGTATCTTGAGTTACATTTTTGCACAAATTCCTGTTACATTAGGGCTATATTAAGGATGATCAAGTCTGATATGTCACATCTTACTTGGCACTTTATCTGAACTCCCTATTGATCTCCTTCTGTATCTTGTATTTGCAACTCTTAAACTCATTTTAAAGGGACCATTTGTAATCATCTTTGTAAATGCCAAGTTATTCAAGCAACGTTCCTTGGTTTAGGAGCTACTCATATATTATGTAGTGTACTATTGATAATTTATTGTTACTCCATTAGCATATGCATCCCAAGTCCCAACCACATGTAGTTTGTCTTCACGTCGTCTCTTCAACAACAATATTGCGCTTCATATAGAAATGTAGGTGAAACTGCGGTCTGTATAGAGATCGCTTCAATCGAAGTTGTACTTAATGATTGAACAACACACTAGTTTATCTTTATTTTTGCCCACCCGACTGATCTTATTTGCGATGGTTTCCCTAATCCCGCCTCTTTCCTCTCTAGTTGTTCCTAGACATTCGTATGTATCACATCGCAGTTTTAAGCTTTTTCACTTTTGACTGAGCCAATCCCCTTTCAGATTCATATTCACCTTTTGGACTGGCAATAATATATAAAAACAAAATAAAAAGCCGAAATAAGGAGCAATAAAACTAGAAGAAAGGAAACGGAAACAACCTTGCAACACTTGTTGCGTATGTATTAAGTATAATATATAACTTAAAAGAATTAAATAGAGATGAAATGAACCAAATATATGTATGGGTTTTTAGGCATTTTGTAATGGGAATGGGGGGTATCAAATTGCCTTCATATCCCATTTTATTACTGCTAAGTGACTATTATTAGGGCATTTTAATATATATTTACATATAAAAATATATTTTATATAAAATAAAGAAAACAGGAGGGCTAGGGCCGGGGCCGGGCGTAGTGTTGTCCAAGCCTGGCCCTAGGGCTTTTTCTTAGAAACAGAAGCCCTCATTATAAGGGCCTTTTGAGGGTCAGCCCGTGTTTGGCCCCCTTGTAGGCCGAATTGTGAGAGAGAGAGAGAGAGAGAGAGAGAGAGAGAGAGAGAGAGAGAGCCTCTAATGTGGGATTACAAATGTCTCTGTTGGGACTTGCATGACCTTTTATTAAAACTCTGGTCGTTTGTTGTTACAGCTGATCTCAAGCCCGGAAGAGGAGGAGGTTTGCATCCCGTAGGTTGACAGTCAGCATAAAACTTTTGTCACAACTACAACATGAATTCTGAAAAATTGACATTCTATGATCATGCAAGTTTGCGTTCCCTTCTAAAAGTGACGTGCTGCACTGGCATACAATTATAGTGGAAAGTAGGCAAGTGTTCTTGCACCAATTTGGATGGGTGTACGTAGGCTGTC
>QPKB01000004.1:52320116-52381895 GCA_003546025.1 Camphora micrantha | reverse complement strand
GAACAACTAGAGCGTCGTAATTTAGGAGGAGAAGAATGAGTTGTACCCGTGGATGTAGAAGCCGGCATTGGGGGTGGATCAAGTAAAGGAGCAGGTTGGCGGTGTAATTTTTGTAGACATGGGCTCCATTGATGGGACATGGGCCTATTATGGTAGTTGTTGACACCCTTGACAAAATCTTGTAGATAAGTGTACATTCTGTTTTAGTTAGACAATTTGATGTAATTAGCCCCAATCAAAGGGGATTTGACGCCATTGACAAAATCTTGTCTACAAGTGTAGATTCCTTCTTAGATAGGCAATTTGATGTAATTGACCCCAATCAAAGGGGATTTGTATCATTGTAATCTTTACAATTGTGGCAACTAATGATATATACATTGAAGAGGTCATCACAGGATAGGCACTCATTTTGGATAATTTTCTCAAAAACTTCTTTCGTTTTCAAAGGGTTTTTTCCCTGTCATGGTATGAGAGCCTTTCAAAAGTCTTCTTAGTTCAATATCAAAGATCTGACATTTAGATCTACTGATTTCTGGCAAACTTCAGTGAAATTACCTAGCTGTTCATATCAGATATCTGTGAATCAGATCTGCTGGTATCTTAGGTGATATCGAACTACACAGAAGGTATCCTTTCAGCCTATGGGGTCCATTAGGGATTTTTTTTTTTTTTCTGTCAGTGTGATCAAATCTTGACAGTTGACATGAGAAGATCGGATTTAGCATTCTAGCAGATTGTTTCTATCAGAAGGTCATTCTGACATCAAATCTAGAAGCAGTCATCCTTCAAATATGAGGTTGAAACTGATCTGCTGTGGGGCCCACTCAAGAAGTCGATTGAAGCTGTACCTTTCTAAGGTTGGCCGAACAATACTGCTGGGTTTTACTACAATTTTTTAGAATTTTTGGAGCTCTAAAAGGTTAGTTTTTAACCCCACTCTGTCATTCAGCACTTTTGAAAATTATTTTTTATCTGGATGATTGGATTTTGTGATCGATTGTAAGATCTGGACCAAACTTTAGCACAAGTTATATAATTTCAATACCTACTCATCCTGGAAATCAGATTAAAGGTTTGAGATTTTGGTTGAACACAAATTGAAAAACAGTGTTGTTTTTCTCGCCTAAGCCATTTTTTGTGGTTTTTGCATTTTGTTTTGATCTGCCTTTTCTGTGGAACCGAGAAATTTGGATTTCTGAAATGCCCATCATCTTGTACAGCTTAAAATGCATGATAAAATAGAAGTTTTGCCGGTCAAGTTCAATGGAAAAGATTTCTTCTCTTGGGAATTCCAAGTTCGTCTCTTTTTAAGAGAAAAGAATCTTTGGGGACACATAGATGGGACTCTTCCTAAACCAACATATAATGCCAAATTGGGTCAATGGGAGACCAATGATGATAAAATCTTGAGTTGGATCACTAGCTCAATGGACCAGCAGATTGTCCTCAATTTACGTCCATATAAGACAACAAAAGAAATGTGAGACTATTTGAGCAGAATCTATAATCAAGATAATTCCGCTAGAAAATATCAATTGAAATGTGATATTTCTAAATATTCTCAAGGGAATAAGTCGATTCAAGACTACTATTCCGGACTTATCAATCTATGGACATAATACACGGAACTGATTTACTCCGCCCTTTCTGCTGCCTGTCTTCCTGATTTTCAAAAAGAACATACAGACAGCCTACGAGATCAGTTTCTGATGAAACTACGAGTAGAATATGAATTGGTTCACTCAGATCTATTGAGCCGTGTCCCCACCCCTTCTCTGAATGAATGTCTCGGAGAGCTTCTTCATGAAGAGCAGCGTCTTCTTACTCAAGCTACGATTGACAATACAGGCACTCCTTCTTTGGATGTTGTTGCCTTTGCTAGTCAAGCCAAGCCTAGGGACTTGAGCAAAGTTCAATGTTATTGTTGTACGGAGTATGGTCATGTGGCTAACCAGTGTAAGAAAAAGGTATGCAATTATTGCAAAAAAGCTAGGCATATAATTTTTGAATGCCGAAGGAGGCCGCAAAATAGAGGGAATTGTGCACTTCATACATCCCATCATGAAGAATCTTCTGATGCAACTGTGCAATAGATAGCCCAGCAGTCTGCCCCATCAGTTACTCCTACTACTCCAACCAATACTATTCCTCCCGAAGTTGTCCAACAGATTTTACAGTTTGCATTTTCTGCCCTTGGGCTAACAGGTAAAACACCAACATCGCAACTTTGGTATGTAGACTCTGGTGCCTCTAACCATATGACCTTTTCTTCCTCCATTCTTACTGATATTCAGCTGTACCATGGAATTCAAAAATTCACACCGCAGATGGGGAAAGTCTTACCATTGACTCTATTGGAAAATTTTCTCATTCTTTGCCATTAAATCAAGTTTTTTATTCACCACGGTTGTCATCTGATTTATTATCTGTTGGGCAATTGATTGATAACAACTACATGGTTTCATTTTCTCAATTTGGTTGTGTTGTGCAGGATCAGGTCTTGGGGAAAGTTCTAGCGAGGGGTCCTAGATGCGGAAGGTTGTTTCCTCTAAGCATATGGACTCCTCTGCTTAATAAATCTTGACTTTCAGTTGTTGATTCTACTTCTGATAATAATGTTTTTCAGTTATGGCATAGGCGTCTAGGACATCCAAATGCCAAGAAATTAATGTTTATGTTAAACTCTGGATTATTATTCAATAAAAATAATATTTCTTTTCGTGATGCTTCGTTTGATTGTGCAAGCTGTAAAATGGGTAAAAGTAAGATTCTGTCTTTTCCTACTCATCGTGATATCAACACTGAATGTTTTGATTTAGTTCATAGTGATATTTGGGGAATTTCTCCCGTTATTTCTCATTCGCATCACAAATATTTTGTGACCTTCATCGATGATTTTAGTAGGTATACGTGGATTTATTTTTTGCATTCCAAATCTGAAGTGTTTGACGCGTTTAAAAAGTTCTTAGCATTTATTGAAAATCAAATCTCAAAAAGCATTAAAATTCTTCGTTCGGATTCTGGTGGAGAGTATGTTTCTCATGATTTTCAGGAATTTCTTCATAACAAGGGAATTATTTCCCAACGTTCATGTCTATATATCCCTCA
Source organism: Camphora micrantha (assembly GCA_003546025.1). NCBI lineage: Eukaryota > Viridiplantae > Streptophyta > Magnoliopsida > Laurales > Lauraceae > Camphora > Camphora micrantha. The sequence goes on along the minus strand of QPKB01000004.1, from coordinate 52,378,784 downwards.
ACAAAATAGGGTCGCAGACGGAAAAATCGATATCTCTTGGATGTAACAAGGACCATACTGCTTGAATCTTCTGTTCCTTCTTATTTTTGGGCAGAAGCAATTTCCACCGCAGTTCATCTTATACACAAAATTCCCTCAATTAAGTTACAAAACCAATCTCCTCATTTTCGTTTGTATGGTTATCCACCTAGCTACAGTCACCTTCATCCATTTGGTTGTGTCTGTTTTGTGCATCTTCCATCACATGAGCGTCATAAATTATCTGCACAATGTGTAAAATGTGTCTTTCTTAGTTATGCAGCACATCAAAAAGGTTTCCTGTGTTTTGATCCTAAAATTCATCATATTCGCACATCTAGGAATGTCATATTCTTGGAAAAACAGTTTTATTTTCAACTTCACCATGTGTCTTTGCCTCAGTCTACACATTCCTTTTTACATGACTTTGATGATTCTTCTGAAAATATAAGATTCAAACCAGGGGTAGTTTATGTGCAAAGAGGGACACTTACAACAACTGCAGAAGAGGATCATGACTCGGAACAATCCCTAGCGCCTGATCTTCAACCACTTAGAAGGTCCACCCGTCCCTCTAAACCACTTGATAGGTATGGGTTCGCTAATAACTCCCTACTTGCCACCTTGACATCTATCTCCATACCTAATTCCTATTCGTAGGCTGTGCAACAACCTTATTGGCAACATGCAATGCATGAAGAACTTGATGCCTTGCTATCAAATGGCACTTGGGAAATTGTAAGTTGTCCAGAATTGATAAAACTCATTGGATGCAAGTGGGTTTACTTGATCAAGCTCAAATCTGATGGATCGCTAGATCGATATAAAGCTTGTCTTGTTGCACTGGGCAATTGTTAGGGAAAAATTATGAAGAAACCTTCGCCCCAGTGGCTAAAATGACCACAGTATGACTAGAAGCTCATACCTCTAAAGGCAGAATCTTTATAAATCAACATAAATATGCTACAAATTTGATAAAATTGGCCCGCTTGGAGGATTCCACTCCAGTTGATACATCATTGGAGGTTAATGTAAAGTATAGGCGTGAGGATGAAGATCTTCTCTCTGATGCGACTTACTATAGAAAACTGGTCGGCGGCCTTGTTTACTTAATCATCACTCGTCCGAACATTTCCTATGCTGTTAACTTAATGAGCCAATTCATGACTGAACTATGTCATCATCATTTAGCTGCAGTCAAATGAATCATTCGATATATACTTGGAACTCCGGATCGATGATTATTTTACTCTGCTAGGTCTTCTCTTGATCTCAAAGGCTTCTGTGATACAGATTGGGCAGGTTGCCCAGATACTCGTTGGTCTACCACAGGATGGTGCATGTATCTTGGCAATGCACTAATTTCCTGGAAGTGCAAAAAACAAAAGAGTGTTTATAAATCCTGAAGCAGAATATCGTGCTATGTCTTCTGCTTGCTCAGAAATTATTTGGCTCCGAAGGGTGTATTCAGAATAAGGATTTCCTTAGGCGAAGCTCACTTCTTTATATGTTGATAACACCAGTGCTATCAGGATAACAGAAAATCTCATCTTTCATGACCGTACTAAAACATATTAAAGTGAATTGTCATTTCATACGGGATGCCTTTGATGATTGTACGATTGACCTTCCACATATTTCAACGGATCTTCAAAATGAAGATATGTTTACTAAGGCTTTACCAAGACCCCGTCATCAATTTTTAGTAAACAAATTGTTGCCGATGGACTCACCAGCATCAATTTGAAGGGGGGGGGGGGGGGGGGGGGGGGGGCGGGGGCGGGGATTGGGTTATCAATTCTGGTCAATTCGCACCATTGATGGGCCATGGGCCTATTATGGTAGTTGTTGATACATGGTAGTTGTTGACACCCTTGACAAAATCTTGTAGACAAGTGTTCTGTTTTAGTTAGACAATTTGATGTAATTAGCCCCAATCAAAAGGGATTTGACTCCATTGACAAAATCTTGTCTACAAGTGTAGATTCCTTCTTAGATAGGCAATTTGATGTAATTGACCCCAATCAAAGGGGATTTGTATCATTGTAATCTTTACAATTGTGGCAACTAATGACATATACATTGAAGAGGTCATCACAGGATAGGCACTCATCATTTTGATAATTTTCTCAAAAACTTCTTTCGTTTTCAAAGGGTTTTTTCCCTGTCAACTATGAGGGAGAGCCTAGTGGGCCCTCCTAGGAGGAGGAAAGGATGGGGAGGGGCTATGCTTAGATATGGGACCCACAAAATCTCAAATCCAATGAGTCTAAGTCTCTAAGATGATCAGTATATGATCTTTCACAACCAATGGCTAAAAAGTAGCACGAAGAGATCGGATGGTGGGGAAAATCCTGATGTGTCAGAGCCCAATGTCCGAAGGGATGGCTATAAGTGTGATTGGGAGAGGATGGGGTCATAGGTTGGCATTATATTAGTGAATGAATTGGTGGTTAAATGGTTGATTTGCACATTGGATCAAGTTATAATTCAGGGAGTGAGCAATTGAACGGCTATGATCATCCAATCACCAGAGCAACCAGGCTAGCAAGCTACAGCCTGTCAACATGGTAACCCAACAGGATACTATATCAACCGTCCTCACCATACAAATTTCTCTCAATAAGCTGAATGCTGCTTATAATGAAACAAGGGAATATACCTTGATCACACAAGGAAAAGGCTCGATAAGCAGAATGTTGCTTTGAAGAGTGGAGAAAGATTCATGCAACCCTTGGAGAAATTGCCTCACTCTATCTTGCTGGATGAGTTCAGAGGCAGATTTGACAGTCCCACATGAACAAGGCGGGAGAGAGGTAATGGATGATTGCCCATCCCATAATGCTTTGAGGCGAGTAAAATAGGTAGAGACCGATGGCTTGTCTTAGCGCAGGAAAGAAATCTATTGTTTGATTTGAAACAACCATGGTGCATTTGGTTGATGAAAATGGTCAGATAAATCATCCCAAACATCTTTAACAGTCTTATCATAAAGGTTGCTAGAAGCATGATCAAGGTGGAGAGAGCGCAGAATCCAAGACGTAACAAGATCATTGCATCATTCCCATTGAGGGATTTGGGAAGGGGAAGAGGGTTCTCTGATGTCACCTATAACAAATCCGAGCTTGTTCTTCTCGAGAAAAAAAAAAAAAAATGGAAATGGGTAGTGGGGTGATGAGATGCACTGTAATGAACGAAAGTGAAGGACAGAATCGTTAATGGAGCACTGCTTTTCATTAATTGGGATAACCCATTTAAATAAGATGTATACAAACTATATTCCCTTGATCACAGGTATTGAGATGCACAGTTACAACAAAATAAGATAAGATTTACATAACAGTAGTGCTTTCTCATGCAGTGGGAGATATTTTCATGCTCCTGAGAGCCCTGGCTTTCTTTGGAGATTGGTCTTGACAAATTTCTTACAATGATCAACTTGTGAATAAGAGAAGGAATGATGATATCCTATGATGCAGAGAGCGTAAATGATATATTTCTTCTGTGTTATTCTGTAGATGCTGTGTGGGATCATTTATTAGTCTGTTTGCAGTTAATTAAGTGAATGGTCAAAATAGTTTAAAATTACTTTAAACAAGACTATAACAAGATAGCTAATGTTCATGAACCTGCATTTCCAGAAACAGCCATTATCCACCAACACGTGAGATTGAAAATGCACCAAAAAACGACTGCAGAATGGAAAGTGTAGTTGGGTCACAATTGCTTTAAAGAGAGTATACATATACGCTGACCATCCAACATCTCAAGACATTTTTAAAATTGAATGCTGGCAAGCAAGTCTATAGTATTATCATGCTTGCGTGAAAACTGACATATTTCAGCTGTTCTGTTATTTTTAAATCATGATTACACATCTAGTCATAATAGCTAATCCAGCCTTGTTGGCTTGCCAGTCCAAATACAATAAAAACCTGCAGTCTTCAGTTTCCAAGTATCCTTGCACATGAGCCCAAGTGTTGAGGACCTGAGGTCCATGATAATACACAATCCCATAACTCCTAGTCTGTAACCACTGCGGAGGTCCATCACAAGACAAAATCCAACACTAATGACTTCAGTAATTAACACTTCTGCAGTGCACAATGACAAGCAGTGTCTTTGACTTTCACGCCCTTTCGCACTGTGCCTCTGTTGTACAAGCATAAAAATAGAATGACATTGAGATTAGAAAAAAAAAATCTCTAATCATGACCTAGATTTAGTGTTAATTTTTTCATGAACTTTGAGAACAATTTTTTTTTTTTCCGCATTGAATTCCTCTAGGATCCTAAAATGATTCTTCCTACAAAAGGGAATAAAATTGAAGGAGTAAAGTGAAGATCGAAAGGGGCTATCAAATAGTGTCTCCTATTTGGCAGGAAACAGTTGCTCCTATTTGGCAGGAAACAGTTGCCCAGGCATCAGTTTAGTAGATCAAATCGTATGAAAGTGAGGACTGGATCCACATGCAACTCAACATGTAGTAATTTTTTGAATGCTACTCAACATGAACTGGATCCGCGTTCCACAGCTTTACAGTAAATTTTAATGAACGTGTCAAAGAAGACGAATGACATCAAGACTCTCACCATAATACACAGACAATGTGGTGCAGACCTATACATTTTCGCCTTGGGAGGAATCGCCAGAGGACGTCATCAGTGGCTCTGTATTTTCTGCACCAGCTTTTGAGTAATTCTCCAACCTTTTGGAAGGATATAGCACATAATGTTGAAAAATGAAAATAAGGTCGAAAAAAACCACTTCCTGCAAAAGTGTTCCCATCCCAATACCAAGAAGTTAAGAAACTGGCAGTAACATTTTCATACAATTGAATAGTAGATGTATATGGTAAGTGAGACACCAAATTGGAATCCATGGAAAATAGCTTAGAGATCGAAAGCAATTTCTTTGATGTTTGTAAATTTGTTTCATTTCTCTCATGTAAAATACATGACCCCAATTAATAAACATGACTGTAGATACAAAATATGTAAAGCACATGCTAGCCTTCCAAGGTTGAAAAAACAAACACTTGTCTCTACTAGCCCTTTAAACATCATTCTAATGAACACATGGAAAACAAACATACCAGTATAAAATACTACGGTGTAAATAGATCACAAGATCAATGTTAAATGAAAAAGATCCTGGGAATTTTTTCTTCTTTTTAAAGCAATGACATTCCGTACCAATGAAAGCAGGGTCTTCCCAATATTGCCATAGAAATTTACAAATGTGCCTAGATGAAACATGTGAAAGTAAGAATCAGTTAAGAAATTAGATCCAAATGATAAAATCTTTTGGGGTTGGGAGTTAGAAGAACTCACCCTGGTCAATAGACTGGACCCCCATTTGAGCAAAGTTTGTCAAAGCTCCTAGTAAATCAAGTAATATATGGTAAATGCTCCATCCTTCTGTGTTTTTCCGCCCAAAGTTCATGACAGCCTACCAAAAGTTATACACCAAAATCAAATTTTTGCAAGAAATAAAATAAGGTTTTCCTTATATATATATATATATATATATATATATTCTTTCACTATATGTTCAAATGTAAAATATATAAGCAAATCATGCACATGATATAGAGCATCCAAGAACGTTTGAGAAAAATGTTCACAGATAGAAATTCAACCAAGACCTCCATATTTAAAACTACACAAAGGGAAAGTGAGGCAACTCAAAACCTGAGGGATATATTTGATTGCTGTCATGAAAACTTGCATAGTGCTGCAATGAGCATGGCATTTCAAAATGTTAGAAAATATCACCATAGAACACCTCAGCTGATGGAACCACATCATTTGTAGCTCAGACCAACTTTCAATAACTTCAACAGAATTAAGTGAAAATGTCACAAAGAGGTTCTTTCCAAAACAGGACTACTTTCATAGAGTTAAGAAAAGTTTGATTCAAATTAAAAAAGGAGTACATCATGTAATAAAAAAGGAGTTCCCAATAATACAAAAAAAGAAAAAAAGAAAAGTATTAAACCCTTTGAAAGACCGAGTCCCTTTTGATAACTACTTGTAAAATAGACTGTGTTTTCAAAAATACCCTCATGCATATAGTGGCGCAGCCACATTTGCCCCTCATCAAACTTTTGCCTCCTTTAACACAAGATAAAGAAGCAAAAAGTTGTTACTGAACATTTTGGGCCTTTGCCCCTACTCAGCTTTACTTTTTTTTTTTTTTTTTCTTGCAACTCAACAACTTTTTTTTCCCCTAACAGTACTCTAAAAAACACACACTTTTGGATTTTACTTCTTTCCAAAGACAGAACACTAAATCACCTTCCATTTTCTACTTTTCCTATAGCTCAATTATGGTACTGCATGATCCTTGATTCTTCTTCTTCCTTTTTCTCTCTTTTTTCGCCCTTTATTGATTTTGAATCGAAAACCTCTCAAGTTTGACACTCATAATTAGCATATTTTTAACCTTGCTTGCTTAAGTGAGTGTCAAATTTTGAATTTTTGGAATTTTAATTGAAAATTTGACCTAAACTAGATCAAATCTAATTCTCAAGAGATTTCATATGGTTAATAATAGAGGTGCTTAAAAGTTCTCTAGACTAAGTATTATATGCCCAAAGGTTCTTCAACCTTAACATTTTTATTAAAGTAATAGATAGATTTTAGCTTTAAAAGATGGGCCAAAGCTCAAGACTTTTTGTGAACATCAACCTCATATTCTAATGTTGAAGAAAATTATTTAATTTGATTTTTAACTATAAGTAAATACGCTAAAATTATATAATTTGTAATTCTTCTCTAGTCATTTAGACCCTTTATTGAATTTTGTTGGATATGGTGAGCAATACACATTCATCATTTTCATCATTTTGGTGTGTAATATAATAGTTATATTTTATTTATTTAAATTGGATTGAACACATAATTCCAACTTTCCGATATTAAGTTAATATGTAATTTTTTTTAATTTGTTCTCAAATTTCTTCCACCCCCCTAAAAAAACAAAAAGAGAACCCCGGCTCAGCCACTGTGGGCATATCCTCCCTTAAACCCCTTGAATGGGGGTATCCATATAGCTCTATATGGTGAACATTCATATAAATACACGGCTCTCTGTCTACAAAGGTACGACAGATTTTATGCAAATTCTAATATCGTCACTTATAGTGCCCGCATAATTGCTAGCGTGTCTTTATGAAGTGTGGTATTTATTTCCCTCGTCTTCTAGGCTGATTTTTTTTTGGTACCCCAATCAAGGGGCCTAGGACTTGGGCCCAAGAGAGAGCCCGCATACACATGGAAAGGTAGCTCACTCAAGTGGGAAGGAGGCCCGGAAAGGAACCCGCATAAGCGGAAAGAGGTGACATACCCAAGGTTCGAACCCCAAGCAGTCGGGTAAAAAACTGATGCTCCTTACCACTCAGATAAGGAGTCGTTCTTGTCTTCTAGGCTGAGTTAGAGTCAGTTTTCATCCATAAAAGACTGGTGCAGTTAATTCTCACCTATATTCGAAATACAAAGATCAAGACTAGCACCTTAGAAAAGAGGCGACTTACTTGAACACAGAGATTAGCCAAAGCCATGAATTGTTCGGCCAAGAAATGATGATACAGACTACAGCTACAACCAATACAGCAGAAGTGATGGCGGTGCAGGTCTTGGAAAGCTTCTGGCTACCTCGCTGAATGAAATGCATAAAGATACATGGGTAAGCTATAATGTCTTATAGCCTAACAAGGAGAAAAAAAGAAAGAATCTGAGTGACAGACTCCCTTACTTCATAGATGAAGACTTGGAATGCTACCACTAATGTTATTAGAACAGCATGTATAGAGAAAGCAACATCATTTGCAGCTACTGGAATCATCTGACATGGAAATTATATCAAAAGGCAATTGACAGAGACAAAATTAATTCACACTAGTCAAATCCATTTTTTACAAATAATTAAGTTAGCAATTCAGAATATATTCAAGAGGAACATTGAGTTGATGATTCTCAAGGTAAATGGAAAAATAAGTACTTATGGCTGTAATCAAGTCAATATTTTTTGTGTTTTTTTTTTTTTTAGATTTTAATGTTAATACTAATTTAGTTTGTTGGAACATAAAAACAAAAGATACAGCTCTATCATTTGGTATATTAGAAAAGGTCCTTCCACCCTTTTTCTTTTTTTTAATGTTAAGTTCCTTCACCTTACAAGTGGCAAAGAGGAGAATGGATCAAGTATCTTGGTTGAATAATTTGGGTCTTACTTGTAGCACTGCTGGCTGCAGAAAATGCAAAGTGGAACACTTCTCAACTTGCCCTGAGATTGATTGTGATGAAAACTTAAGTATATGGCTACATTTTTTCTTCTTCTTCTTTTTCTTTTTCTTTTTTGAATTGTTTCAGGTCAGTTTGGATATACTCAAAACAGCAATCATTTTAAAAACTGTGACCGAAATAAGCATATAATTGCCGGTGTCAAGACATTAAGAATGGCGTTAGATTAAATGGCCAGAAATATCATGTAGGGCTGCCGGGATTGGAAAGACCTCATGAAGATGCAAGTGGCATAATTTCGGGTTGAGCAGGGGAGTTCTTGCATAGCTCAAAGCATAGGATTAAAATTCGAGGGAAAAGAGTATCTCATCTAATCTCTTTCCAACAATTTCTCATTACAAAAGCATGGTGTAATGATTAAGATAATCGAGATCTAATCTAACAACCTAATCACATCGTAAATCTGATATAATCTAATCTTAATCTAGAATAAACTCATCTTAATGATAACATATTGAACCTTCTTCACATAAATATTCCATATTATGATTAATTAATCAACCATTCCTCCCAAAAAAGTCAAACAAGTTGCATTTGGGTTACTTCCAAATGCAATCTTAATCATTTAAGGACTTATATGGTGAGTAGCTGTTCTGATTGCCGTATAAAATTTCCAACTTCAGCAACATGATAATCACCACCATCAACATCACATGAATAATCCCAGCCCAACAGCATTTGAAGAAAACGGGAAAGCAAGAAGAAGATCGAGGACTCACTGCTCCATATCCGTACTTCTCCCGATATTGCCTTTGAATAACAGGGCTGAAGAACAGAGCAGCATTGTAAACGAGATAAGATGAGTACTTCGTCAAACTCAGCACCACAAAGTCGAAATTCAATCCCACCACACTTCAAAAAAAAAAAAAAGTCAAAATCCATGGCATAAACAAAAACATATACATTTTTGAGAGAGAGAGAGAGAGAGAGAGGGGTAGATCAAAACTCGATCCTACCCCACTTCAGAACCATGAAACAGGAGATCATCAAACCGCACAAGTTTCAATCACAGGACAAGTCAAAAAGCAAAACCCAGAAACCAAAATCTATGAAGGTGAGAAAATTGGAATTCAATCCAGAAGAATTTGGAGGAAGAGTGAGGAGAAGGATCGGAAGGGGTCACCTTTTCTTTGTGTAATTGAGGATTAGTTGAGGGTAGAAGCAGAGAGTCCAACTGAAGGAAGCCAACCAACCCAAAACCTGGTATGTGATTTCGAGGGGGATCGAATTCCACGATGCCATTTACAATCGATTTTCTGGTTTGCTAGGAGAGAAGCCTGTCTTCCTTCTTCTTCTTCTTCTGCTTCTTCTATATATAATTCACATGGCTTTTCCATTTTGTAATCACACTACAGACGCAAGAAGCTGGCAGAAACAAGGGAGGTCTTAGAACATGAGTCAACAATCATGTGAGGCTTTCACCAGGAGAAATCCTGATTTTAAGGAAGCAGAACTCTACATTGGGACCCACTTGTTGATAATCCAAGTGGTTCAAAATAAACGTCTTCCCGTTATTTAGATCACGTTTGACAATCAAATCTTCGAAAAAAAAAAGATTTTCTCCAAAATTATGGTAAATCTATATTTGGCAGTTGTAAATTCCTAATAATTTCTAGGATTGAAAATCTTTGTTTGTTAGGATTTTCAAATCTGACCACCCATACGTAGGATTGCACACTAAACCTTATTTTTTCTAGCTATATGCATTGATACATACCAATATCAATATGCAATCATCAACTATATAAATCCACAGTGAGGAATCCTTGTTTCAGTGATAGTGAAGAATCATCAAATCTATGGATTCCTCAACTGTTACCAAACATGCTCTTAAAAGTATCTCCAAGTTTTATCTCAATAGAAGTTGGTACGGGCATATGATTGAAAATGCCCCTCGCTGTGAAGTCCCACTCTAATAACTGGTACTATTAGCAGTCTGGCCCAAATGATCGACTCTAATTTGAAAGGAAGACACCTAAGATTTGATTTCTAAACATCCAAGAATCAGAAACTTGAGCATTTCAAGAGAATTTCCTGTACTTTCAGTGCCTATATATATGATTTTAGTGGATAGATGAAGATAATAATTCTTAGATTGGGACCTAATGATTCTTTCCCAACGAACAGGAGAAACCATTAAAGCAAAAATGGGGGGACCGATAATCAATTAATCTATGGTTTCTATGGCAAATTCTAGGGTGCATTATTTAGAAACACCAAACTTTTTTGTATTCATCTCAAAAAGAAAAACCATGTGATTTGATGTCCCAACAAAGTGATAGAATATACAGGCCCCAAGTTGTTTTTGGATTTTTATTTTCTTCTTTTCGAAGGTCTGCTGCGCTAGTATCATTTTGTCACCCACACAGGTGCTGCCCACTTGTGTCTTTTTTTTTTTTTTTTTTTTTTTTTATGATCAACAAGTTTTCTATGTCTCCTTGTATGTGTGAGTCTTTTTTTATAACCTCGCATGTGTAAGTTGTGCCTATGTTTCCTCGCATACGTGAATTTTCATCACTTTACATGTGTTACTAGTATTTATGTATCTTAGAATGTATGAGTTCACATCACCTCACATGTGTAGTTGTGTCTATGTACCCTCTTATGTGTGAGTTCCCATCACCTTACATATGTGACCTGTGTTATAGGTCCGGCTCCTTTTCTGGCCTACCAAAAAAAAAAGCAAGTTTTCGACAATTACAGATAAAAGAGAAGTAGGAGCATGCCCAAAAAGAGTCTAGATCCCCTGGGTCACTCTCATTTGACCTTTTTTTTTTTAGATGCGGTGGGTCATTGACTAAGATTCCCCTAAATTGGCCAACATCAGCAGTATTGGATCACGCACCTAATTATGATTGCTTTTAGGGCATGTTTGTATATGCACCGTAAAAAACTAGTTTTGAATGAAAATTTCCTCTTTTGTGGAAAACTTTTTTGACCCCATGGGACTTTATTTTCCAATGGATTGCAGAAAACTTAACCCATTTTTATGCTTTTTCACGAGAAAGCATCCACACTAAACATGAGTTTTACTACATAGTGGAGTTTAATTGCTACAATCCTCACTTTTTCCATAGAAAATTGATTACACAAACATGCCTTTATTCTTTTTGCTGCATCTTCTTTGATACTAAGGAAGGTACGAGCATTTTGTAAATTTTGATAGTGCACTCTACCCAAGAACTCATTTTGCTAGACGGTAACGAGCGTTGAGTTCTTTGCTTATAACATCACGTTACATGTAACTGGATTTTAATCACTTAAAGGGCACAGAATAAACAATATATCACAAGGGTTCATGATTTAACAAATTAAAAATGACAGTAGTGTGAAACAATATTAGTAAGAACATTCCACAATGAGATTAGAAATTTACTCATGTGCATTCCAATATGATACATTTTTTCTTGAAAAGTTTAGGGCCAAGCTACCGTATGGAGGAGTGAACCCAAGAATAAAAAAGAAATAGATAAGAGAGATACCAATGAGTAGTATTTCTTTTTTTTTTTTTTTTTTTTTCAAGAAGGCACCTATATTTTTATCGAACCTTAAAAACACCTTTATACTTCGTGTTTTTACTTCAATATATTTCGACCGCGTTATTTAGAAATTGAAAATGACCCTTTTAACCCTCAGTTCTTTCTTCTTTGAATAGTCGGCTCTTTTTTTTTTTTTTTTTTTTTTTTTTTTTTGGTTTTTGGTTTTAGCTATAAGGGGGATGGGACCCATTACTCATCTACCTTACATCCAACGAAGAGGTATGCAGGAGAGAAACTCCACATTGGAGGCCCACATATTAGAAATCCGAAGTGCTTAATGTGCTCTACCCAAAAAAAAAAAAAAAAAGTGCTAAAATGTAAAATCCTCATCATGTGTGCGCGCAATGTCCCAAAATTCTGCTGCAATGTCCCACTATAAGATTGACCATAAAGATTGTGTTACTGGCACAATTCATAGTATGAGCAATATATATAATGGGGATTAGTTGTAACTTCAAAAAAGGTGTTCCACATCTCTTACATAGGTTCTAGATATACTCTAGCCTCCAATGAGACCGGTTGTGTCTTCCCTTTCTGATTTAATTTATTCTGCATTATTCCTGAGTTATATCTTCTGATTTAATTTGATCATATGCAATTACTGGAAGGGACTGCCATGCAGACGCGACTGCCCTTACTAGAAATAACATTAACCACATGGGAGAATTTTTCTCCCAAGAGCAGATTGATTGCTCTATGGGGCCCATTTAGCCCACCTTCTGTAACACTATTATCCCCTCATGATCCGCAGTCACGCCCAATTTCAAGCACATCACATTTTTACTCACTGCTCAATTGTATCTCCAAACGAAATATTAAAAAAATCTCTAGTTAAAAGCCGTTAAGATTTGTGGCTGTTAAATCAAGGGGTAAGATAATTTGTTGGAGTTAGTTTTTTACATGATCCTTATCCATAAAGAGGCATCTCTATGCATCCAAACTTCAGTGATAAAAATGCCTCGAAGTGGGCCCCACCATTTGAACCACATATGCCCAATATAGTCTTCTTGTAGGTGGAAATCTTTCCAACCATAAAGGGCTTCTTGACGAGACTTCGTCATCGTCAGGTGGGTTGCAATGAGATAGGCATTGGATTGGTATACAGCCTATTCAGATTTCAGAGACCACGAGCTGCTGTATTGTCCATCATAGATGATTTTCATGCCAAACTATGATGACTGTATTTTAGCAAAACCATTACATAATGACAATAATTTTAAAACAATGTTCAATCTGTTTGCATAATAGCTTCCTAAGTTCCTCCATCTTTCAATGAAAATGAAATACATTTTCCTTACACGTTGTACCGTCTTTCGTGGAAAATCACGTACATTTTGCTTACGCTAAGCACTATCTTTCATGGAAAATCACATACATTTTTCTTTATCACATACTGTCTCCTTAAACTTAGTACCATCTTTCATTGAAAATCACGTACAACTTCCCTAATCACATGCATTTTCCTTGCATTTAGCACTATCTTTCATCGAACAATCCAATACATCTTCGTTTCTAATATTGCACTCGGCACTTTCTTGGAAAAATCCAATACATCTTCCTTTCTAATGTCAAGCAGTTTCTGATCATGCAGTACCTACATCTTTCATTAAAAATCACGTACAGTTTCCTTAATCACATGCATTTTCCTTGCATTCTATCTTTCATCGAACAATCTAATACATCTTCGTTTCTAATCTTGCACTTGGCACTTTCTTGGAATTATCCAATACATCTTCATTTCTATTGTCAAGCATTTTCTGATTATGTATAGGGAAACCGCCTCCAAATAATACTGAGTGAGGATTACTAAGTGGTTTGAATTGAGTAATGAACACTTAATCGGAGCCATTCAAATTTCATTCCATTTCATTCTGTTTTATTTTAACATTTGCTGATTGAATGATGGATCAAACCCGTGATCGAAATTCAGGACTTTAACCATCAATCACTGGCTCACCTTGGGCCTCACTTAGTAATAGCTGTTATAAAAATGGCGCTTAGGTAAGGTAATTTTCAGCCACTCGCTTACGTAGAGGTGATGAATAATCAGTATTGAAATGAGGAGAAGACATTCGTACACATGCAATAAAGCTTGGGATTTTTACGAAATTAATTTTAAATCTTAATTCAACGATTTTATAAAAAAAAATTATAAAATGACAAGAGATAAAAATTACGAAATTTTAAATCTTAATGTTAGTACTTTTTTTTTTTTTGGGATAAAAACTACCACAGTTGACGATATCATCAACCAATTGACAAACGATATCATCAACCAATTGACAATATTGTCAATTAGTTGATGATATTGTCAACTTCTGTTGCAAAAAACTGTGTTGCTTCATCTTTCTCTATCTAATGATAGAAAGTTTATGTAAATTATTGCATTTTGTGTTCCAGTTGTCTTATTTAGGTGGTCTTGACAATCTTCCTCAGGTGTGTGGGTCACATGCTTGATTTCCACTCATTTTTCACCCCTTATTAAAGTGTATTCTCATTACTTTTTTTCTTTTTTTTTTTGGTTTTGGGGGGGGGGGGGGGGGGGGGGGGGGTTGGTACAAGGTGTTAGATTAAATGCCGAAATGAGGATTTTTTCTCAATTTAGCTGATGGCTTAGGGGATGGATTTGGATAGGCTTTCCCCTCATTTCGGCATTTCATCGAACACCTTTAACTCCAAATTCACACCCTTAAAAGTCATGAGAATACACTTTAATAAGGGGCGAGAAATTAGTGGAAATCAAGTATTGGATCCACACACCTAAGGAACATTGCTAAGACCGCCTAAATAAGATAACCGGGACACAAAATGACATAGTTTTCACAAACTTTCCATCACTAGGTAAAGAGAGATGCAGCAACACAGTTTTTTGAATGAAAGTTGACGATATCGTCAACTGGGTTGATGATATCGTGAAGTGGGGTAGTTTTGTCAAAAAAAAAAAGATACAAACAACTCTCTTGTCATTTTATGATATTTCTTCATAAAACCGTTGAATTAAGATTTACAATTAATTTAATTTTTCATAAAAATCCCATAAAGCTTTCATGTTGTACAAGCTCTTTTACTTATTTATTTCTTTTAGTTTTTACTTGGGGTTTTAATTAATAAAAGGGCTCAAATATCCCTATATAGCTCAAAAACAATCCTCAAATATTAGCTAATGTTCATAACCGTCCTATGCCGTAGACATACTTTTTTTTTAAGAACAGATTGTCCTTCACTTTAGTTCTCGAGATTTCGATACTTGAGCTAATTTGCACATTGTATTTATTTGCAACTCATTCTTTTTCTTTCTATCTTCCTCTAATACAGGAGTATGTTCTCGTTGTAAGACCCCGACCCAAGCGACCTCGATTAGTGTTGATTAAGTCATGTGTTAGCTATAAGTGTGTTTAGTGTGTTTGATTTAGTTTGGGTTTAGAATAGCTTTGTTATAGCTTTGGGGAATTTTGAGTGCCTTTGTGACTAGTGAGGCCCTTTGGGGGTTCCTTTTATAACTTTGCGTTTACTTGGGGATTACTCAAGATTATTTGGATTTATGTTCTTATCCCGTTTTGTTAATCTTATTAATCTCTATAACTTTCATGTTGATCCTGTTCCCGTCCCAAATCCCGAAACCCGACCTCCATTGCATTGAGGGCAAAACCGTCTTTTTACACTAAATCTGGACCCAATATTTGATATTCCCGAAACTTGCAAAACATATACTTTTTGGAAATTAGAAATTTCAATGATCATTTCTTCCTTCTTCGTCGATTTCATCCGAAGTCCCAAAAGCCATGATTTTGACCCCACAATGTTTCCTAGTAGTGAAGCCCACTTGCATTGCCTTTATAAGAGAACCCATCTCTTTCCCTTTCCCTTTTTCCAGCACAACTGGAGCTCAACCTATGGTTTTTCTTGCTCTCTCTTCTTCTTCTTGCTCTCTTCATCTCAATCTCCCACTAAACTTGCACCAACGTCAAAATGGGAATCACCATTCTCTTCCTCTCCTTGAAGGCTTCATCTTGATACCATTTTTCAAGAAAACCTCTATTTTTAAGATCCTCATTGAGCTTGTCTTGCCCATTTGGAGAACCTATAGGTAAGCAATCATCTCCATCTTCTAGATTTGTGTTCTTGTGGTCTTAGAGGAGCTCCATTTCTATTATTAGAAGCTCTCTCTTCCTATTTCTTTGTTTAACCCATTTTATTATTTGTTTGGGTTTTTGTAGAGATTGTTGATTTTGAGCTTGAGAGGGTGATTAGAAGATCTTTTTGCTTAGCTTGGACTTGAGGCAAGTGGATGAAATGATGAATTTAATCACTTTGATGTTTTATTAAAAATATGTTGGTTTGTTTTTCTTGCCCATATTTATTGATTGCATTGTCTTGAAATAAATGTGCATTAATGACTCTTATTAGTTCATTTAATGGTTTTGGAAATGTGGTTGGTAGTTTTCATTTATTGCTTGATTGTAGTTTAAATGACTCCTTGTGATTGGGATTTTCTCCCCTCTTTGTGGTTGAATGTGATAGAGGAGAAGAAGGTGTTTTGATTAATGATTATGGAAGTGTTGATGTGGAGCTTGAATGATGTTAGAAAGGAGTATTGGAGCGTCCCATGTGGAATGAAAATGTGGCTAAGGGAGTTGTAAGAAGTGGAAATGAAAGGGAGCAGAACTGTCCCAGAACCCATTTCTGGGCAGTTCGCTCGAGCGAACCTCCCTAGACAACCATTATATAGAGATCATCGCTCAAGCAAACTCCTTGTCCGCTCGAGCGATGATTACTGCTCACTTGGGGCTGTTCTGTGAGCAAAAAGGGAACGTTTGGGTGATTGAGATAGGATTGCTAAAAACCCTGCTGTGATGGGAAAACTTGTAACCATTGTTTAGTACCCCTTTGAAAAGAGAAATCAAATCACAAGCTTTCATTTAAGTTTTGAAAATCCTAAGGTGTATAAAGAGCTCGGAATGTCTCCAAACTCAAAGAGTATCAATTTTTATCGTATATGACATACGAGACCTTTATTCACTTTGATCGAATTTCGAATCCCGATACTTGTCCCGAACTTCATGATTTATGAGTTATCATTCCCGAAAATACTGAATTTGCAACGGTAACATTTTGCTAGTCCCGATATGCACTTCCCGTTTGAAATGACATTTGCGCCTTCAAGCACCCCGTCCCGCCCGTTTATATAAGTGCATCATATGTATTTGTGCATGTCTTGATTTACGATATTTAACTTATGAGTCGGCACCACTAAGCTTAGATAACCTTGCCGGTCTGATCCACCGACTTGGAGATCCCCATCCCGTCCCGCTAGCTGCAGTTTGGATCCCGCTACCCGGTTATTGCCGTGGTCTTGTCCCTATGCCGCAGATTGCTAATGTGGTTCCCGATGCCCAGTTCGCTACCATGGTCATGTCCCGTATTTATTATATATATATGTATATGTTACTTATGTTGTATCTCCTCACTTCGGTGACTGAGGTCAACATCCCGATATGCTCATGTCACTTCGGTGATAGAGGATTTAGCTTCGTGTGGTTGCCATCTTGTTTGTTTCTCATTTTCCTTGGATACCTTACATGTTTTATATTGCATTTATATTTCGAATAAATGATCATCCTGTTTTATTAGATTTATTGTTTTAACAGGTTTAAATGTTTTCCAAGGTAATTTCAATTGTTGTTTTATCTTTTCACCTACCTGCCAAACCGTCGTGTTTGACCCTTGTTTTGGTACTCAGGTCCTGTTATCGGTTTCTCCGAGGAGGAGCACAAGGAGGCGGTCGGAGAACCGCAACACCTAGTTGAGTGGCACGCCGATGATGTCGTTTAGACATTCGGGTGTTTGAGTCACATAACATTTTGGGTTGGGATTAACCATTCTTTTGGGAACTTGATACTTTGTCTATATTGGCATTTGTTAGACTCTATTTTTGGGAATTGTAAGTAAATGATCTTGTTGTAAACTTTAACCTTCTTTTGGGAATATCTAATGATCATTGCTCATTTTGATAGTGGTGTTTAATAGATTTGATCTTGTTATCTCGGACATGAATGTATGAATTAGATTTGCTACACACTTCCGCACTTAAAAGAATTATTCATATTGATGTGATATCCTAACCGCGGACACCTGTGGGAATTCACGTGTACGAGTGGCATCTTCGATGGACTCGTATACGTTTCGATTTAAATTAACTCATAATTTTGGTATGGATTTTCATCATTCATTAATAATCATAATCATTAGTTCCCAGTCCGGGGTCGCAACACTCGTGTTTTTCGTGGATGACATGAAAAATGCCACCATATAAAAGGAAAAGATTTTTCAAAAAGAACTTGATCCAAGACGGGGGGGGGGGGGGGGGGGGGGTTTGGGCGGAACACAATATGAGAATGTATTTCTCACTATATTTCAATTTTCAAATACAATATTTTATTTTACAAGCGAATGTAGAACTCAATGATCGGACGTGCAGGTCACAAGTCATTTATAGAACACATGACCCCCTTACCTGTCCTTCAATAGCTTAAGACAACGTCTACTCAAATTTTACAATACAAGATATAAAAGCTATAAAAGATATGGAAGGGTTGAATTGCTGTTTTCAGTTCTTGAAGAACATTGGGTACATAGAAATCTAATTTATTTTTCTTTTTTGGCTTCAATTTCTACTTCCGATTTAGCTCTGTGCATCCCCTGTGCGTACTCGGAGTTTATGTCCAACCATGACCCCTTTCATCACGTTAGTGTCACCAAATTTGGTCAGGGGACTGCGATGCTCACTGGCGCTTATTAAGGTTTATCCTGTTCGCTTTGCCCGCAGGATTCCACTAAGTAAGGATACACAGGCACACCGATCCACAAGGAATTTTTTTTTTAATAAAAGGTAATCTTTCTATTCTCATTGAATTAAACTAAAATACAGAAAAAGGGACAACTAAACTAAATATCCCTCAATAGGGATACCCCCATTAAGAAACCCACATCCCAAGCCAAAAATTGAAAAAAAAACAAAGCCCACACTCAGGCATAACACTCAGCCTTCATACAATTAAATAAGATCTTGATCTAAGAAATGCTTTGCAAAAATTGATACCCTTTTCATGTGCTTGAGCATTTGCCAAGCAAGTCTAGATAGAGCCCCAAGTCCTCGAGGATTTCTCTTATGCATTGTACTATGGACAGTTCGCGCTAGAAAACGTTGATTCCAATCAGGTTCAGAGGGTGACTTAGCCATTTTCAAAAGGTATGAATCCAACTCTATAACAAAATATTGCAGTAGCACCATAATCATTGCTACGGCAAGGCAAACATTATTTTCCCCCTAAGAAACTCCCTGAAATGGACGACCAGACTGTGTCCTACAAATGCCCATAATCAAAAGGGACAATTCAGTAATTGTTAACTCCAACTATTTGGTAAAGGAGCTACTACAAAGGAAGCTTTAATTGTCCTATCAAGAGGGAGATCCCGATGAGACCCAATATGATCTTGAAGCTGAAGTCCCAAATACAAAATCCTACTATCAATTAACTTGAGATTGAACTGTTTCTTTACTAGAATTCCCTATAGAAACTCTAGATGTTGGGGTTTTTTGGGACTAGCATTTACAAATCCCATGCTTATTGCTAAGCTTTTTAAAACTCTAGCCACATGAAAGGTCTCAAATGACATTTGGAAATTCAGAAATCCACCCTCTTTGCATTTTGGTGGAATTCCTGAATGCTTAAGTCCAAGTGAGCATCCAGGAGTTCCACTATGTCTGGGAATTTAGGAATTCCCTAGATAGGAATTCCATGAATTCTAGAAAAGAAACAAGCTCTGAGTCCTCCCCATTGTGGCCGTAGACAAGGTTCTATGATGAAATATCCTAGCATTCCTTTCTTGCCACACATTCCAAACAATAGCCGGAAAATTAATTTTCACAATAGTTGAATGTCTTTATTCTACTCCAAGCAATGAATGATAGGCTCAATCATCTCAATTGGACTTGCCACGAGGGATTCATGGTGAAAGTTTGTGCAAGCCATTTACAGAAACAAGAGCATAAATAAAATCACAATATGCATCTTAAAGGCTAGAAAACAAAAGGAAAAATATGCCATTTACAGAAATAGGAGCATAAATAAAATCCCTAAGTATGTGCAGATCTAAACTAAAATCAATATAAAAGAAAAATATGCCAAATCAAAGTAGAAAAAAAAAAAAAGAAGAGAAAGTAAAACAAACCATTTTGAGCTAACCTAGGTGGGCTATAACATTTTTTTTAGATATTTTACAGTTCGCTACTGGTATAGGGGTGACACTATAACCCAAGGACCCACGGATCTATCCCAAGGTAGTGTGTGTTAACTGTGAATGTGTTGGCTTATGATCTGTCGATGGGTAGAAATTTAGCAACACCGGTTAAATTGTTGTGTATGAAGCCATTTGAGTGAAGAAGTTCCATGCACCTCTTAAGTGAAACTCTCTCTGAGAGACATTCTTGATACTTGTAATTTTTCTGAGAGGCAATTTGGAATAAATTTGCTAGCTGAAGTGCTTTTTTTTTTTTTTTGGTGTGGGGGTGGGTGGTGGGTGTGGGGTCTTGATACTTTTAATTTTTCTGAGAGATAATTTGGAATAAATTTGCTACCTGAAGTGCTTGGGGTGGGGGGTGGCGGGGGTGTTGGTCATATACTTATAAAATGTTCATACTCCCAATATGTATGTCTAATCAAGGTACTTTAATCAAGTAGAACAAACTTGCTAACCTTAGACTGTGGGTTTAGAACTTTAGATGCAATTTCAACCTTAGTATATTTGAAAAACAAAGAAAGGGTAGACTTAAATATATTCAAAAGCTCCTAGCTATTGAATGTTTCCACTAAAGTGTGTGTTACACCCCGACCTAAACTAATCGTGATTAAGGCTAATTAATCGGGATTAATGTTAATAAACATGGGTAATTGGGTTAATGAAGATTAATGACCAAGGAGAAACAAATTAGTCTCAAATGATGCATTAAGCATAATGGAAGAAATTTGAATGAAATTGCGTTGATTAGAATGAGTTTAGATTCAAACAAGTAGGCTAAAGACTTTTGCATAAATACAGATTTTCACGTATTTTATCAAATACGAAAATTCTTGATACCAACGTGTGTATCTCGAATAGTACGTTAACTTTCATAATAGACACGATTCCATTTGACCTCAAAATGGAACAAATGAGGTTTCGTTTAACTCAAAATGTAATTAGACTCAATAAGAGGGGGGTTTTAGTATTGGAGAGTCTTATATTAGAATGAGATGAGTGAATGAACTCATTTCACTTCAAGCAAACCCTAGGCTCATCTTCATCTTCTTCTTTTCTCTTCCATTCTTCTTCATCAAGAGTGAGGCTAAGAGTAGTTCAAGTAGTTTTTGAAGAGTGTGACTTCATCTTCATCTTCTTCCACTAGTAACCTTCCATTTTTTAAGTGTTAAAGTTTGAAGGAGAACTCAAGATCTCTTTTACTTGGAACTACAAGTAAGTAGTTGCTCTTGTCTTAGGATTTCCAATTTCTATTGAGTAGCTTGAAGTAGTGTGTAGCACAAATAGCTTATGGAGTAGTGTTTTTATGTTTTCATGGAATTAGGGTTTGAATTGGGGATTTTAATCTCAAACCAAGCTAAGGAAAAGGGGGCTTTTACCACTAAGCTTCAAGAGAGGCAAGTATAAACAATGATTTATGGTTATATGCTAATGAATATGGTCCTTCTTGGTTTTGTTATAGTTTTAGTTCCAGCCCTATGTTTGAAGCTTGATTTGTATATGTGAATGATGTATTGGAGAAGAAGATTGGTTGAATGATGTATTAGCAGTTGTTATTTGTTATGGGAGATGACATCGGAGGAGGGAACAGGAGCTTCCAAGTTTCATTGCAGGTGGAGGTTGGAAATGGGAGTGAAAGAGTAAATGTTCAGAATTTCGGAGTTGGAATTCTGGATAGATCGCTCGAGCGAACAGGGAGTCCGCTCAAGCGAACTGTCTTCTGCGTCCATCCGCTCGAGCGAGCAAGATTTTGTCTGATGGCCATCTACCATTGCTCGAGGTGGTGACCGAGGTGGTGACCGAAGTGGTGACTGCCATTGAGAAAAAAATTACAGATTAAATTCTGATTATTCTGAATTGGAAGCCCAACTATTGAGGCTAGTGTTAAGGATACGTAAGCCTTCATATGTGTGAACCAAGGTTATCATTATGTACAAACTTAACTAAAGTAATGTCATCCACAGTAACACACGCATTGATAACTAATGGTCCATTCAATTGTTTGGTTTAGATAATTGTTTACATTTGAGATAGAATTAAGTGGAATCATAAATGATTAGTAATCCTCTCATTGTATTGCATTCCATATTGTTGTGTTCCAATCTAGTGAGATTAGTATTTCGGTTATTCCCTTTCTTGGTTATGAAGGGGATTATTGAATTGAATTATTGAATTGAATTGAATCTAGAAATAGATTGTTTATTGGAAAGTATTGACTCTTGAGTTTGGCACTATCTAGTTATTGTATTAGAACTCTAAATGAGTTCTAATACAAATGGCTCTATCTAGGATTTTTTATAAGAAATCATTGTGGAACCCATTTAAGGTTGGTGGTGATATTAACACAAAGAGAGCTATCAAATAGTGGGACCCATTTAATGATGGTAAACTGATAATTACAATCATATAATTCAATCTTGGTAATCATGGGATCCGACTAATTTTGGTAGTATGGGAACCACCTAATGTTAGTAATCACAATGAACGTCCCGAGCATGACATTTGTAAGACCCATGCCACCTAATTTTGATAATTAACAAGGGCTACGTAGTTGTGATATGGCTATAAAAGCCCACATTAGATTCATAAGCACTATGGGGCCAATCTAATAGTGAGACCCATAAATGTTAAAACTTATAGTGGGCCATTATAATTAATGGTTTCTATGAACTCTTCAATGGTTTTTACTTAAACTCTCCATTCATATTTAGAAAAGATTTTTTAAATATTATTTTATACAACATATCCTTGAATAATGTAATATGAAGGTTTTTGGAAGAAAATGAGATATTGTAAGAGATTTTCTAAGTTATCCAAACACCTCCTTTTTAGGTGAATAGATTGCATTCTAAACTAGTAGATAATATAGCAAATTCTTTTAAAATATTTCGTTTCCAAACACCCCCTTATTATTATATACAAGTTTGGGTTGGATGCTTTGGAAGAATGATTTAGTTTATTGTTATGGAAGAATCATTTAGTTTATTGTTATTGCTACATAAAAGGTGCCTTTTTTTATTTTTTTTATTTTTTAAAATAAAAATAAAAAAACCTCGGCCATTGGCAGTTTTTTTTTTTTTTAAGTCAAAACAACCATGGTTTTGTGTGTGGTTTTATTTT
This sequence comes from Camphora micrantha, assembly GCA_003546025.1. Taxonomy (NCBI): domain Eukaryota; kingdom Viridiplantae; phylum Streptophyta; class Magnoliopsida; order Laurales; family Lauraceae; genus Camphora; species Camphora micrantha. The sequence goes on along the minus strand of QPKB01000004.1, from coordinate 52,355,503 downwards.
ATTGTTATCCACATGTAATGGCTGTGGTAATTTTTAAATTTTCCACGGGTTCGAACTGTGGCTTTTGAAATACTACACCATTCTTCACCGCAGCAATTGCCACAGTCATATTTGTGGCAAAAAGGGAAAAAGGCTGTGTTTTTTTTTTTTTATCATTTTTGATGTTTTTGTATCAATTTCAATCATGAATTAAACTTGCTTGAAATTCGGCAGATTGAATCAGTTCCACCAAAGAAAAAATAGTAATAGGAAGCACATTTCAACAAACAAAAGTGTTGCATTCAATCAAAATACTACAAGAAAATGCCATGCTTCCTAAAGGATGGTTTTAAGCTATGATACTCGGATACTTGTACAAGCCCAACATATCTGTATACCATGTTAGGGCTTGTATATGAATTTTTCTTTGGCATAGAACAAGGGATTTCATTAAACCAAATTATAAGTATAAAAGGGCAACCTATGAGATATACTATCTTTCCATAATTTCACATTAAGTTCCATTAAATGAAAAGATCTACATTTATAATCAAATACGAGCTATCCAACCTTATCCTAAGGATAAGGGTAATCTACTAATATCACTAACATCCTAACAAACTTATTAATGTGGTGTTTGTAGAGATGAGAAAGCTAAAGAAAGTAAAAGATTGGATAATAACATCTCCAACATTCTAGTCTCACATGAATGGCTTTTTCGGCAAGTCAAAAGAAAACAAAAGAATGTTTTCTAATCTCTTAAAAAGTAGAAGACTTCCTTTTTCAAGGGATTCCCGTATAATCTTTCCTTTGGATATTGCTATCTTCCATTTCGCGGGGTGGCCTTTTTAAGTATTATGTCATTCCTCGTCCTCTCTTAGAAAAAGAAGAACAGGAGGAAGTTTATTCTAAGTCTATTCGGTTCTACATCTTCTCTAGTCTTTGAGAAAGATCACTCCATACCATCTTCGGCATTGATCATCTCTTATCATCTCCACAGGATCTTGTCAAACTATTTCGAATGTAGACAACTATATCTTTCTTCTCTATTTTGATTTTTTATAGTTTTGTTTCCCCTTGATTAAAATAGAATCTTTCTGATATAGAAAACAAAAGGATGAGAATGTTGAGTAAGGTGATTTTAGGTCAAAAGCAATTATGTGGAATGGTGTCAGTTGCTTTGGTTGCAATGGTGGGAGAAAGGGAGGTGGTTCAAACAATGGCTAGATCGATTAAAGAGATGGATGGCTAGATATTGGGCTGAGTAGATTTGGATGTGGTTACTAATTGGCAGTTTGGCATAGGAAATGATGGTGTTGATTATGGAAAAATGGTTAGGGTTTGAGAGGGAGACAGTGAGTTCGATTTTGTAGATTGAGGCAAGTTGCATGGGTTGGAATGGATCTGAGAGTGGTTTTATCAGGAAGATGCAGGATTAACAAACAATTGCGTGAACAAGTTTCATTTGGAGTTTGTTTTCGAGTATCATTTTTTGTACAACGAAACCGCCGTTTGCTTTATAGAGACTTTGTCGACAGGGATAAGATTGAATACAAGGCTTGCTTGGTGCAAGATTATTTCCATGCAATTTGCAAAGATCGTTTCTATTTAACATCTTTCATGCAAGATTATAATCATACATTAAGTGGTTCAAGAACAAATAACTTTGGGTGCGTTTGTCATCGTGCCATTTGGATGTTCCCACGAGATAAGGCTATAGAAAATATGTTTGGTGTGTGTAAATCACTATTCTAGATTTTGATCTCATGGAAGGAATCTTAAAACATTAATCTGCTAGCATAAGAAAGTTGGAACGAAAAAACTTTATTTTTTTTTTTAAGAAACAACTTGCTAGCACAGTTGTCTCTTACTTATCTATTGCCTTTTAAAGAATGTCATTTAAATATTCTAAATCCTCTCACTTATCCTAAAGGTAGGCCCCATGTTCACAATCTCAAAGAAGGTAACCCCACTTTATAATTCCTAAAGGTGGGTCACATGGTCACAATCACAAAAGGTTGGCTCATAATATAATTTTATATTGGTGGGACCACATTCTAAACCATATGAATTTGGACCCTATCTTCTAATTTATAAAGGTAGGCATCACGTTATAATTTCTAAATGTGGGTCATGTGTCTACAATTACATTTTAATGGTGGTCCCATATTCGGATTTTTAAATGTGGATATCATATTGTAATTTTTTAAAGGTGGGTCCCATGTTCACAATTAACAAAAAAAGATGCCACACATTATAATTCCTATAAAGGTGGGCCCACATTGTAAATTCTATGAATGTGCTGCCCCCATATTCTAATTTCTAATATAAAAGATGTGGCTCCACTTTGTCATTCATAAATGCGGGTCACATGATCACGATTACAAAAGGTGGCCCCACATTGTAAATCATATGAATGTTGGCCCCATATTCTAATTTCTAAAGGTGGTACCATGTTAAAATCTCTAAAGGTGGTCGGGTTCCATATTTACATTCACAAAAGGTGGCCCCACATTATAATTCCTATAAAAGTGGGCCTACATTTTAAATCCTATGGATATGGGTTTCATGTTTTAATTTTCAAAGGTAGGTACCACGTTGTAGCTTTTGCAGGTGGGTCCCATGTATGATAATAATACTGTTGCAAACAATAAAAGGTAGGTCCCCCATTGTAAATCCTATGTTGCTCCTTGGAGCAAAACTATATAATGTCACCAAACAAGTTCCGCACCATATATTCTTAGTAGAGTAATTTAATATAATATTTCCAAACAAGTTTTGCAAAGTATAGTCTCAGCACAACCCGATCTCAGCACAACCTGATCTAAGATCAAAATTGGGTACAACATGAGAACGATGCTAAACAGGCCTTTTATATCTATGCCTCAACTAAAAGATTTGACTTCCTCTCGTTGTATTAGGAATCCCACTAAACATTTCAACTAGCAATATGCAATTTTCTTCAGAAACTGCCAAACAAGACAAATGCTAAAAAAAATTTATATTACAGTATTCTCTTCTGTACTAATATAATCTGTCAATATTTAAATCTATAAATAATTAATTCCGCAAGTATCCAAATAGGCCCTAAGACTATCCAACCTTATCATAAGGATAAGGATAATCTACTAATATCACTAACATCCTAACAAACTTATTAAGGATAATCTCTAACAGTTATATGATAATGCATGATCTTTTCTTTTGCCGACACACTTGATCTATATATGGAGGCAGGTGAGAATGGAAAATGTTGGTTGTTCTCTTGCAAAATCTAATTTCCCAACATTCAGAGGTTCTCAAAGTTCTCAACATTTTCTTCCACGTGATCATAAATTGCCAGGATAAGGTCCCTCCCATTTAGAGAGTACAGTAACCAAAGGCTACCTCCTTTCCACGATGATGTTTTTAATCCCAATATTTTGACAGCCCCTTTAAGGGAAAATGAAGCTCTACAACTAAAGGATATTGAGTTTATACAATACCCCTATATGCAGCCTTCATTGTTGGAAGTCATCCTTGAATGGCCTTCCAAGCAAACATTTGAAGTTTGGAGAAGTTAAGGTTCCATATTTATTTGTAAGGAAAATCCAGGTCCTCCACTCCACTATAAATGACCTTATGGCTTTAATTTAACAATTGTCGGCCAACTCATTACCCCAGCACCAAATATACATTCCTCCCCAATGGATGTCGCTTGTCTTCCACAATTTTTTTTTTACCTTGTAGACCCAACCCGATACACGACATTGAGGGCCCGTTTATCAATTTACTAGGTTAGTAAAAGCAATATAAAGCCTTTATTTTTCAAACAACGGGTTATATCAAAAGTACACATACTCAAGTGACAAAAAAAAATACTCACTTTTTACACAAAAAGTCAAAAAGATTCCTTACCAATCCACTAAAGACAAAATACCACCATAACCCCCTTACATTTTATTCTCTCTTGATTTGATGCTTTACATTACTTTTACTTTAACAGTAAATTTCCAAACGGACCCTATAAATGTTATCATAGTTAGGCACCATAGACCACTTGCTAGATTTCATTAGGCATTATATTGTTCATGCATGGTTGGATACCATGTTAGTTCTTTATTTGTTGAAGAAAGATGGTCCCATTGGCAAGGAAGCACATATAATCAACAATGTTTTGATGTACAATATATAAGTGAAGATTTTGCTAGGATGCCTAATGAGAAATTTGGATAAAGAGATGTATAAGCCAAAAAGGATGGATCAAGGGCAGAATTAATATCTACTTTAAGAAGAATGGCAACAACATAGGTATCTGAAATAGATGATGATGCAACTATATATAGTTTTAAGTGGGGCCAATTTATTTACTTACAAGGCTCTAATATATTGTGTGATTTATTATTTATTAAGATTTATATAAATTATCTGATTATTACATCGTAAAAGTGATTTATCTAAATGTCTAACCAAACAACTTTCAATTCTTTTGGTATTAAAAAGTTCATATAAAAGCTGAGCTCACCAAACGATATTTTCACTTCGAAAGCTACCTTGAATAAGTAGATGATTAGAGCTACTTTTAGGAAACCACGTATGAGTTCTACAAGACAAACCAAACACACTCTAAGCCCATGTTTGGCATCTCTAATTCCAACTTTTATTTTTCTAAAAATCTAAACCGGATAAAGGTTTGAGCGTTTAGCACCAGATTCTGCCCGCTTAAGACATTTAGAGGCAAATCCTCTATTTTAGAAATGCTCCAAACCTTGAGAAATGAAAAATAGAGCTTTGGGGCCAGAACGAAGTAGAGGCGGAGGGTATATTCTAAGACAAAACTACCCTGGGACGGTGTTTTATTTCCACCGAAAGTCCTCTTAACAAAACCCAACATTCGTTTGAAAAAGATAAGGAAAGACCCATCGAAAAAGAGAAATGGGAATAGGGAAGAGAGAACATAGAAGAAAGGAAGGTGTTGGCTCCGGTGAAATCTCATTTCAAGTGCAGATATGCCTATTCTTCTTGATCTCTCTCCTTTTCTTTTTTTACAATAGAGAGGAGGGATGTTTGAAGGTTGGTAGGATGGATTCTAGGGTTTAGAGACTTTGGAATTTTTTGTAAATTTGGGGATCCAATGAAAGGAGAACTATTTTCCCTCTCTTCTGTTAAATTATTTTCCCACAATTTCTCCGCTTAGTTTATTGTTCTTTCTATGCCCTAAAGTAACACTCCACTTCCTTCAAATCTTGATCTCTTCACATTTACCTCTAGCTTTGCTAACGGAGTCCGTGTATTGAGCCTCAGATAGACTACAAGGCTGCTCATCTTCACCACCACTACAGTTTACTGAATCAAGTTGAAAATTGAACTCAACACGTAGACCAGGCAATCAGTAAAATGAGTATTTAAAAATAAAAATAAAAATAAAGTAGACCAGGCAATCAATAAAATGAGTTGCTCGTTTAATTCACAGATCATAATCATTATGTATAGTTTTTGTTGTATTTAACATGTAAAAATAAAAACCCCTAAATACAAACACAACTAACTTGGTACTACAATCTATTGGCATCAAGAAGGAACAATGAAATGAAATAAGAAAAAAAGACAAAAGCAAGCACCATAGAAAGCATAGAATCAAACCAAAAGGATTTAATTTTGATTAAGCATGGTCTATATTTTAATTTAATTTGATGATCTTATGTAGTGTGTAATGGATGTGATCTTGAGGGCCCATATTGTATGTATTCTTGAATAGTATACAAAGATGGAAAATGTGCATAAGTTCCTTTTTTTACATAATGGCACAAACTATGCTTTTAATAAGAGGCAAACCCCTCTAAAAAGAGGCAAAAGGGGTGCGTTTGGCATCGTGCCATTTTAAAGAATATCATTTGAAGATTCTAAATCCTCTCACTTATGCTAAATGTAAGCCTCATGTTCACAATCCCAAAGGAGATTGCCCCACTTTATAATTTATAGAGGTGGGTCATATGTTCACAATCACAAAAGGAGGGCCCTATTATAATTCTATAATGGTGGGACCGCATTATAAATCATTTATAAAGGCAGGCATCACATTGTAATTTCTCTAGGTGGGTCTCGTGTCCACAATCACATTTTAATGGTGACCTCATATTCGGATTTCTAAATGTGGGTACCACATTGTAACTTTTTAAAGGTGAGTCCTATGTTCACAATTAATAAAAAGTATGGCCCTATGTTTGGATTTCTAAATGTGGATACCACTTTGTAATTTTTTAAAGGTGGGTCCCGTGTTCACAATTAACAAAAAGTATGACCCCACATTATAATTTCTATCAAAGTGGGCCCACGTTGTTAAATTTTATAAATGTGCTACCCCATGTTCTAATTTTTAAAGGTAAGCACCACATTCTAATTTCTAAAGGTGAGCCCTGTGTCTACAATTGCAAAAAAATATGGCTCCACTCTATAATTCATAAATATGGGTCACATGGTGTCACTTACAAAAGGTGGACCCACATCGTAAATCCTATGAATGTGAGCCTATATTCTAATTTCTAAAGGTGGATCCCATATTTACATTTACAAAAAGTTGGCCCACATTACAAACAAAAGGTGGACCCACATTGTAAATCCTATGAATGTGAGCCCATATTCTAATTTCTAAAGGTGAATCCTATATTTACATTTACAAAAAGTTGGCTCACATTATAATTCCTATAAAGGTGGGCCCACATTACAAATCCAATGGATATGAGTTCCACGCTCTAATTTTTAAAGGCGGGTACCACGTTATAACTTCTATAAGTGGGTCCCACATATGATAATAATAGTACTGCAAACAATAAAAAGTGGGGTCTGATATTGTAAATCATATGTCTGCTCCTTAAAGCAGAACTTTTATAATGTTAGCAAACAAGTTTCGTACAACATATTTTTAGTAGAGTAATTTAATATAATGTTGCCAACCAAATTTTGCAAAGTATAGACTCGACACAACCAGATCTCAGCATAACCTAATTCGAGTACAAAATTTGGAACAACATGAGAACGATGCCAAACATGCCCAAGATGATATACCAAATGGTCTATTTAAAGTAGATCCGTGTATTACCAAACACGTTTTTTATTCTAGCCTCTTTTTTTATGGATTTTTTTAATGGCTTTATTTTGGATGGGTCTGTCACAAAAATAGTAGAGATACCAAACACAATCTAAGTAGGTGGCTTATTCTCCATTTGTTCGTTGTATACTTGTTTTGCATGTATGTAGTATTATAATATAAATGAGCATACAGAGAGAGAGAGAGAGAGAGAGAGAGAGAGAGTAGAAGAGCTTGGAGGAAAAGTGGATACCTCAATGGAGAATCGACCAACCCATTTTATAAGAATTATCAATCCTAATTACATGTGTAATTACAATTAGATCACAATCAGATCAGAAAGAATAAAGAATGTAAATCCTTATACAGGGAAGTAAATCTATGAGATATCTACTCAAATACAATCCCACACGTGGGACAGTCTACTTGGCCCTAAGTATACTTGGGCCTAGGTGGGCCTTTTTATGAGTTATCTTCTACACTCCCCCTCAAATTGATGTGGGAGGACACGAAACATCAATTCACTAGTAAGATCATCATGCCATGGTTTAGGAAGAGCTTTTGTGAATATATATGCCAACTAATGAAGGGTAGAAACATGACGCAAAGTGATTTTCTCAGTAACAACATGCTGACAAATGAAATGACAATCAATCTCAATGTGCTTTTTCCTTTTATGGAAGACTTGATTGTTTGTGATTCGGGTGGCACTAGTATTATCCCCATACAGAGGTGTAGAAGTGCCAACAACCACACCCAATTCACAAAAAAGACGTCGTCACCAAATGATTTCAGCACTAGCAGACGACATGGCTCTATATTCTGCCTCAGCAAATAATTTCGAAACGATGGTTTGCTTCTTTCACTTCCAGAAAATCAGAGATTCCCCAAGAAACATGTACCATCCAGTGGTAGAGCGGTTAAGTGTAGAAAAGCACCAGAAGGGTAAAAAAGACCATGGTAGAGAGTGCCTTTAACATAGCAGAGTATGTGCAAGATAACAGTAAGATGAGGGATGTGTGGATTGCTAACAAATTGACTAACAAAAGGAACCGCATGAGAAATATCTAGTATAGTCATAGTCAAGTAGAGCAGGCTACTCACAATTCGGCGGAAAATGGAAGGATCAGCGAGGGGAGAGACATCATCCGTACTGATTTTGCTGTTCAATTCCATAGGAGTAGCAAAGATGTGAGCCTCATCAAGTCTAGCTGAAGCGACCAAGTCGGTTGCATACTTACATTGATGAACTCGAATGCCTGATTTGTTACAAATAAACTCAAGCCTGAGGAAGTAAGTGAAAGGACCAAGAGCTTTCATTCGGAAATGGCAAGTAAGATGATGTTTGAGGGAAGTAATGCCAGCAACGTCATTGCTACTGATAATCATATCATCAATATACACCAAGAGAAATGTATCCATTCGGAGTCCATCTGAGGAAGATGGAACTATCAGAATGACTCTGGCTAAAGCCAACTTGAAGGATTGTAGCCCGAAATTTATCAAACCAAGCCTGAGGAGCCTGCTTGAGACCATAAAGAGCTTTCCTCAGTTTGCAGACATGCTGAGGACAAGCATACCCCGGAGGTGGCTTTAAATAAACAGTCTCACGCAAGTCTCCATGAAGAAAGGCATTTTTCACATCCATTTGCCATACGGGCTAGTTACGAGCAACGACTACACAAAGGAGAGTGCTGACAGTGGTCATTTTAGCCACCGGTGCGAAGGTCTCCTCATAGTTAATCTCATAGTCCTCTTTATAACCTTGTGCAACTAATCTGGCTTTGTAGTGGTCAAGACTCCCATCAGAGTGAACTTTTATAGAATATATCCATTTACTGCCAATAACAGATGCATCTGCCAGGGCCGGTACCAATTCCAATGTTTTGTTTGCTTCAAGAGCAAGTAACTCCTCAGTCATAGCATCCTGCCAATATGCAATCTTTAAAGCCTATGAATATGAGGTGGGTATAGGAGCACTATCCAAAGAGGTAAAAAGTGCAGGAAAGCTATATATGTCAGGTGCAACAGAAGGACGACTAGATCGTCGCAGGGGTATGACACTATCAGTAGATGAAGTATCAATACCTGAAGGTGCAATAGGCAGTATTGGGAGAGGATCAGGAGAAGGAGGCCCCATAGGAGGAACCATGTTACGCCGAACATAGACATTGGTAATGAAAAATTCTATATGCACCCTCCCCTTGTGTTGAGCACACCCACATCCCATTGTGAACGGTGATTTTTCAATCACTGTTCACAATGGGATGTGGCTGTGCTCAGCACATATAAGGGGTGCATATATAATTTCCTCATTGGTAATAGGTGGTGGAGAAGTAGTCGCAGGGAATTGTGGCAGATAAGACACAACAACAGGATGGTTCTCCAAACGCAAACAAAATAAAGGAATGTGTTGCAAGAAAATCACATTGCGAGATATTCGCATGCGTTTTTCCAATTGATCATAACACAGAAATCCTTTGTGGTCAGTACTGCAACCTAGAAAGATACATTTGGCAACCTGTGGAGACAACTTAGTGCGCTTTGTAGGAGGAAGATGAACAAAGCACCGACAACCAAAAACACGTAAGTGAGAATATGAAGGAGTATGACCAAAGAGGGCTTCATACGGAGTAGTCTTTCCTAGAACTGAGTTAGGATGTCGATTGAGGAGATACACAGCAGTCTGTGCAGCATCACACCAAAAACTTGGAGGTACTAAGGATGCAAGTAGGAGAGTACGGACAGTTTTAAGAATATGCCTGTTCTTCCTCTCCGCAACATCATTTTGTTGTGGAGTATGCGGGCATGATTTTTGATGAATAATGCCTTTATCAGAAAGGAAGGCAGAAAAATCATAAGACATGTATTCTCCACCGGAGTCAAACCTAAGAATTTTTATTTCTTTCTTAAATTGTGTGTGAACCATATTGTAAAACTTTTGAAAAGGAGAAAATACTTCATATTTGAGGTGCATGAAATAAATTCAAGTGAAACGAGAATGATCATCAATGAAGGTCACATAATACTTAAAACCTGTCCTACTCAAGGTGGGTGAAATTCCCCAAACATCAGTGTGAATAATATCAAAAGATGATAACGCACGAGCACTATGAATATGAAAAGGCAAGATATGACTCTTACTCAAACAACACGTTTCACACTTAGATTGAAGTAAAGAGGACATCGTTTTATTATCAAAAGTGGGTTCTAAACGACCAATTTTAAACAAGGAAAGTAAATAAGCATTGTTCACATGACCAAGACGACTATGCCACACAGTCCATAATTTATCTAACTTAGGAGAAGAAGAAAAGAGAGAATGATGTCCAATGTCCAGCAGAAACAATCGACCATGTTTACTCCCCATCGCGATCACCTTCCCAGTTTGCCGTCCCTGTTTGACACAATTAGTGAAATAAAAGTTAATATGGTATTCATCATCAATAAGTTATCCGACAGAAAGTAAATTGGCTGATAATTTGGGAATAAAGTAGACATTGGGAAGGTGGAGAAACTGGCCAGAGACACCAGATAAAGTAATGGTACCAATTCCAGAGATGATTAATTGATCTCCATTAGCAGTGGTGATTTTGTCTTTGCCAAGGTAAGGGTGAAAGGCTGTAAAGCTACTTTCTACAGAAGTCATGTGGTTCGATGCTCTTAAATATAGAAACCATGTGGATGGGGTGATGGATGAAGACATAGAAAGTGAAGAATGAAAAACAGGAAATGCTAGAGGAGAATGAGATTGATACCGACCACCATTAAAACCCATAGATGCATAGGCTGAGGTCACAATGTTCTAAATCAGTTCTTGAATCTGGGCTGGAGTCATGGATACAACCCTGAAAGAAGTGTTTTCCGTATCAGGAAGAGGTGCTTGAACTTGGAATGCAGCTGGAGCATTTTGTCTAGGCACTGTGGAAGGATTTTGCTTCTGCTGGGGCCCATTCTTTCGCTGTAAACTGCAACAGTCATAAATAAGATGACCAGAGCATTTGCAATATCTGAAAACCAATTTCTTACGACAATTTTTGGCTATATGACTGAAGCCTTTACACTCATAGCATTGAGCAGACTCCTGATTGGGGACTGCTAGGAGAGTAGAATTAACTGGGAAATGAGTTAGGAAGGCCTTTGGTTCTTTAAGAATGGCACGTTGAGAGTTTAGGCGAAAATCTTCTTGAAGGATTTCTTGAAAGTGTTGGAAATTTGTACTAAAAACATACTTTATGTAATTGTCATTGACTGATTCATTTTTTAGTATATTCTGTCTTTTCATCTAACTGAGATCTTGTATGGGCAAATGGTTGCATTATTATGCATGTGAGTGTCTTTTATTCTATAAAGTAGACAAGTTGGTGTGTAGAGTTTTACTTGTGCATGGAAGACTTATTTGTCGGTTCTTATAAAATATAAGTTGTTGTTCACAATTTAGATAGATTTGGATACACCATCAGTACATTGCAGCATGATGCTTCAGCAGGCTTGTCTTGGCTGCGGGAAACGATATAGTTTCGACTCATTATGCTAGTACTCTATGTGTGTATTGAACATTACCATGTTTTTGGGTTTATTATCTTTATACTGACTATATAAGATGATGAACACCCAAATGATTATTATGAGTGCTTGTACTCTTAATCCAGACATAAATAATAGACACATACATTTAGTGTTTGGCATTTTGATTTATGAAGGAGTGAGATCTTTTATGGGTCAATAGTCTTAGTGAATTGGATGGCTACACTACGTGTATGGTGGATATTAGTTTATTGACAAAATCCACGTCCCGTAATAGATATTGATGATATCCCCTTGATGAAGCTTTTAAGTTTTGATTATGTCAAACCCTACAGGTGGACTTTGTGTTCGACATATCAAATAAGTTAAGTGTAAGGTCTCAAGGAATTATAAAGATATCGATTAAATATAGATGTCAGTAATTATTTAATCAATGAATATCTAAAATCTTAACGTGGGGAGATTGATAAGGATTTAATAACAAGAAGCTCGAAATATTATTTTGAGAATAAAGACAAGAGTGAAATTACAATTCTTTAGTGGACTGAATTGTAATTTATGGAACTAGGATTCTAATTTAGGTCGAATTAGGGTTTCCTATTTCCATTAGAAGCCTATCTTTATTTCCTTCTTAAGGTCCCTATTGTAGCCTATAAATATGCGCTATTGCTCTCTAGGTTTATATACAAGAATAACAAGAGAGAAATCTCGATTTTAGAGAGTAGAAGAGAATTCGTAGAAGAGGCCCACTCCCTGGTGCGAGTTCGAGCATATATGAATACGGTAGAAGATCTTGAGGACTTCGAGCCGCTGTAAGTTTGAGATCAAATCAGAGAGATCTTGCAGGTATGATTTAATTATATTCGTTCAAAGTTATTTCCGCAGTCATCTGTACGCAATATCCAGAGATCCTGGTTTCTACTCGTTTCAAACAGAAAACATGTATCCAGGTTCGCAGAGACTTCTTTATTCATGAAAGCAGACCGAACCGATTCAAATTCCGGTTTGAGATTCATAAGAAATTGGCTGATGTGGGTTTCCTCTTATAACTTAAGAGCCTCAGACAGAAACCCAGCCGAAATAGTCTGAAAAATCATAGCATCCCTCTCAGTCCATAAGGTGAGAAATCCATTGAAGTACGCCTATATAGATTTATTGCCTTAACTAAATTTTGCAATTTCACTATCTAATTGAAATTTGTGAGTTTTATTCATTTGATGATAAACATTCTTGAGATGACCCCACATATCAGATGTGGCAATATATGCTTGAAGAGCAATGGCAAGAGAAGGGTCAATAGAGTTAAGAATCCAAGTCACGACTTTAGCATTTTCTTTAGACCAGGTGGGTAATGCTTTTGTGTCAGTAGTACTTGTAGTGGGTTTAGTTATCGATCCATCAAGATAACCAAACAGTCCTTGGCCCTCTACAAAATTCTTCAAATAAAAAGACCAGGCAATATAATTGTTCCCATTAAATTTAACATACTTGTCCATAGTAGAAAAGAAGTAGCAATAGTATTAACAACAACAAATAGTAACCAAGGACAGCAAACGGCAACAAAAAGGACTAACAATGCCAGCAGCAATGGAAGAACCAATGATAAGTGACTTTAAACAGTCCAGTAGTCACGAGGGAACCAAAACAATCCAGTAAAAGAGAAGATAGGGACTCAAATAGTCTAGTAGCAGAGAAAAATATCAATCACAATCAATAACATATGTAATATGAGATGATAGTACTAGCTAAACATGAAGGATGTAATTTGGATGGCTGAGGTCTGCATCCAGCAGGATTTTGCCACTAATCAGACAAAAACAAGAGCTAGGCAACCTGAATTTTCTGTGCAGGAGAGATGTGTGGGCCCTACAACGTGGTCCAATCATAGATCAGATGACAGCGTCCTGGAGAAGATCAAATGTGCGTCCTCTGGTCCAAGTTTGATGGGATTTGGATATATATCCACAAATCTGTACGGGTGTGATTAAATCCTTTTGAGAAAAAAGAGCCAACTTCGCCAAATGAAGAAGTGGGATAACAACACCTTAACGGATAATAAAAAAATCCAGAAAAATCTTCAAAATAACTCTGAAGAGTAGTCGATCATCACCATGTAGGTTGCTGGCTACAAGTGATGAATCAAAAGTGGGCCACCTTGATCAGAGGTTCTCTAGGCAGTGTTAGTTGAGAAAAGAGAATAAAAGAAGAGATATCAGGGAGAAGCACTCGATGATGTTTGGGAAAGCTCTTAGACTAATGGAAGAATCTCTCAAAGACTTGACTCTGATACCATGTTATAATATAAACGAGCATATAGAGAGATAGAAGAGAAGACTTTGGATGAAAAGTGGATACCTCAATGGAGGATCTTCCAACCCATTTTATAAGAATTATCAACCCTAATTACATGCTAATTACATGTGAAATTACAATTAGATCACAATCAGATTAGAAAGAATAAAGAAGGTAAACCCTTGTACAAGGAAGTAAATCTATGAGATATCTACTCCAATACAATCCCACATGTGGGACAGTCTACTTGGGCCTACAGTATACTTGGGCCTAGGTGGGCCTTTTTATGAGTTATCTTGTACATGTAGGTACTATGGGCAGATGTAAAAAAAAAAAAAAAAAAAAAAAACTTGCAATAGACTCATTGCATCTTTAGTGGGCCTCACGTCGGTGGGGTTTTTGTGGAAGATCACCAATTATATATGAGGAACGTTAGAAAACTCCCGATGATTTTTTTACAAAAAAAAGCCCCTCCCAATTAGGCTCACTATGGTATATGACAACCATGGAATATCGTTGAATGGAATAAGTTAGATAAGATCTACCTATCCAAAAAGTTCCAACTTCATTAAATTATACTAACTCCTTAATCCATAGCCCCAAAATTCCCAAACCAATAAAATGGAATTCTATTGACCTCTCAAGTTAATAGCACATATTTACCACAAAAAAGTTACTGGCACATAGAAGATGCCCAACCCGAACGCTCTCAAGAAAATGATTAAATAGATTTTATACTAAAAAATGATGACGGCAATGGTGACATATAAACCAAATAGGCTTTTCTCTCTCTAATGAACTAAAGTAAAAAAAGGCAAATAGAAAGCCAACAAAGAGTATAATAAGTAAATATGAGCTTGGTGGCTTTTGTTACCAATTTGGACATGAACCAATAACAAGCCCATCCTCCAAAAAGCCAAAAAGACGATCTTCTAGTAAAACTCGACATATTAAATTCAGAGATAATAATTTCACAAAACATTATTCTAAATAAAGACATTATCAATATAAAAAAAAACATCTAATAAAAGCTACCATGGAGATGATAAAAGAAATAAACCTTCTTCTTCTAGTTAAAATCATCGTCAATTAAAAGGTTCGCGGGGTAAATATCTCATTGAAGATCAATGAAATACAATTAAATAAGCCATAAAATGTGATGAAAACAATAATCCAAGTTTCACTTAACAATGACAAACTTAAGAAGATGTCAGTTGATACTTCAATCCTTAATATTCTTCAGCAATTTACGGGATATTTAATAGAGGAAAGAGAAAACATAAGGACTCAATTAATGAACTTATTATCTCCTATTTTATCTGATTTTAGGTGGTATAAGGATTCCTTCCTTTGTAAGCTTCTCTTTATAGGGGAATGTGATTTTGAATTTTGGAATTTTATTTTTATTTTTATTTTTATAGTGTTGTTTTCTATGTCAAAAGGCATAAGGGAGCCATAACGTCAAGCTTTTTCAAGAGCGTCATGAAAATCTCTCAAGTTTCTCTGGAAGTCTGGCTTTTGCAGTTGTTCATCTATTCCGAGGCTGTTTAATTCTTCTTTGAGATGTTGAATATGAGATATTTTATGTGAAATTTGATTTTGAATTAGACTTCATTTTTTTAACGGAAGGTGTTATCCTCCCCGCTCAAGTGACGAGGAACCCGTTTGCGCCCATCTTATGTAAAAAAATCTAGCCCCATTTGATCATCATATCGTCTTCATCTAGGCGCGCAGGTTTAATTGTGTATAGTTCATTTACATGGATGTGCAGTTGATCCAATGGCCCAAGGTCCATTTGCAAGGATCAAAGTCGGTGGGACCCTAAGACTAAAGCCGTATATTCCACACTGGGGTTGGGGTCCACCTTGCATGCATCTGAGTTCACACAAAAATATAAAATCTCCTACTTACATGGGTCGCACCGAATGGAGTGTACCCCCCCCATTGGATCCCTCTACACCAATCCAAATGAACTGTAAACGGTTAAACCCATGGCCCTCCGAATGAGGGCGATGAGATCATCGGCTGGGATTGATTTTTTTTTTTTTTTAAATATTCAGGTCCTATTCCCAGGTGGACCCCACATCTAGCGCATTAACATGCCTCACCCCCTCCATTTCTTTCCTTCGGACATATTTCCGAGTTCCGTCCTTGCGTAGTGTCGAGCAAAAATCTTCGACCGAGGCGCCATAGACTTTCTGATTGGCTGGGCCTGGAGACCATGAAAATTCATCCTCCTTTTTGTACTGCAACCTTCTCAAAACATACATACATTCTTCCATAAATCTGACTCTCTTTCTTCTCTTCTTCTTCTTCTCCAGTAATTCCTCTAAATCAAACAAAGATCTTCATTCACAAACTCCCACTAATGCCTCCAGAAACCCTAACTGAAACCACCCAATCTCTCAGATCCGTTTCGGCGGTCTGAGATCCCTCCTCGATCCAGATCTCTCCATCTCCACCACCACCACAAGTCCTAGAATCCATGGCGGGCGCTGTTTCGGCGCTCTTCCTTCTGGACATCAAGGGCCGGGTTTTGGTGTGGAGGGACTACCGTGGTGATGTCTCGGCCGTGCAGGCAGAGCGATTCTTCACGAAGCTGATCGAGAAAGAAGTACTCTTTTCTTCATTCATTGATCCTTTTTTTTTATTTTTTTGTGATTGTGGGATTGGATCTGTTTGTTTGAGATTGGGTTTCAATTTAATTATTAGTTGGAGGGATGTTTTCTTTGAATTGTGTTTGATTTCATTTCATTTTGAAACTAAACTTTGGATGGGCTATATTCAGATTTGAATAGCTTTGAATCTGGTTTTGTTTAAAATTGTACAGTTTGCTGGATTGTTGTTGGACAGTGTCTGATTTTCTTTGCTACATTTTTCAAATGAGATTCTGTTTGATTTGGCCTACTGGGGTGGATTTTGTTGGATGGCATTGTTCATTCATGTATGGTGGGTTTTGTTGGATATCATTTTTGGGCTTGGGGGCGATTTTGGTGTTGCTTTTATTGGTTGGGGTTTTGGAGTTTCTTCAATTCGAATAATATTTGCTGGGTTCCTAGTTTTTTATGAATTTATGGGTGTTTTTGTTATTGCAGCTCTAGTTTTTATTCCATTTTGGTTACTTCACTTTCACCTGGATTGAATTTATCATTTTACTGAAAGTCTGTTTTTTAGTGAAATTGGGATTTTTTTGGACCTTGTGATCTGATCTGTTTCACTCCAAGGAGAGAGGGACGAGGTCTAAACATTTTGTTTGATCTGTATTAGGGTGATCCGGAATCGCATGAGCCGGTGGTGTACGATAATGGTGTTACCTACATGTTCATACAACACAATAATGTTTTCCTCATGGTGGCATCAAGGCAAAACTGCAATGCTGCTAGTCTTCTTCTCTTTCTGCACCGTGTTGTAGATGTAAGTTATTTATTTATTATAACTTCTTTCAAGGAATTGTTCTTCAGTTTGAGTGAATATAAAGTATAAATTGCTGATTTCTTTTTTGTTTTGTATGTGTGATTTGCAGGTCTTTAAACATTATTTTGAAGAGTTAGAAGAGGAATCTCTGAGAGATAATTTTGTCGTCGTGGTAAGATTGTGATTATAATTCTACAGTTTATGATGATATGAAGCTGTGAAAGTTTGTGTTATTAATGATAGAAGATCACTGTGACCATCAACATCAAAACCTTAACTCATCTATTTTGGGGGCAGTATCTTGAGTTACATTTTTGCACAAATTCCTGTTACATTAGGGATATATTAAGGATGATCAAGTCTGATATGTCACATCTTACTTGGCACTTTATCTGAACTCCCTATTGATCTCCTTCTGTATCTTGTATTTGCAACTCTTAAACTCATTTTAAAGGGACCATTTGTAATCATCTTTGTAAATGCCAAGTTATTCAAGCAACGTTCCTTGGTTTAGGAGCTACTCATATATTATGTAGTGTACTATTGATAATTTATTGTTACTCCATTAGCATATGCATCCCAACCACATGTAGTTTGTCTTCACGTCGTCTCTTCAACAACAATATTGCGCTTCATATAGAAATGTAGGTGAAACTGCGGTCTGTATAGAGATCTCTTCAATCGAAGTTGTACTTAATGATTGAACAACACACTAGTTTATCTTTATTTTTGCCCACCCGACTGATCTTATTTGCGATGGTTTCCCTAATCCCGCCTCTTTCCTCTCTAGTTGTTCCTAGACATTCGTATGTATCACATCGCAGTTTTAAGCTTTTTCACTTTTGACTGAGCCAATCCCCTTTCAGATTCATATTCACCTTTTGGACTGGCAATAATATATAAAAACAAAATAAAAAGCCGAAATAAGGAGCAATAAAACTAGAAGAAAGGAAACGGAAACAACCTTGCAACACTTGTTGCGTATGTATTAAGTATAATATATAACTTAAAGAATTAAATAGAGATGAAATGAACCAAATATATGTATGGGTTTTTAGGGCATTTTGTAATGGGAATGGGGGGTATCAAATTGCCTTCATATCCCCATTTTATTACTGCTAAGTGACTATTATTAGGGCATTTTAATATATATTTACATATAAAAATATATTTTATATAAAATAAAGAAAACAGGAGGGCTAGGGCCGGGGCCGGGCGTAGTGTTGTCCAAGCCTGGCCCTAGGGCTTTTTCTTAGAAACAGAAGCCCTCATTATAAGGGCCTTTTGAGGGTCAGCCCGTGTTTGGCGCCCTTGTAGGCCGAATTGTGAGAGAGAGAGAGAGAGAGAGAGAGAGAGAGAGAGCCTCTAATGTGGGATTACAAATGTCTATGTTGGGACTTGCATGACCTTTTATTAAAACTCTGGTCGTTTGTTGTTATAGCTGATCTCAAGCCCGGAAGAGGAGGAGGTTTGCATCCCGTAGGTTGACAGTCAGCATAAAACTTTTGTCACAACTAGAACATGAATTCTGAAAAATTGACATTCTATGATCATGCAAGTTTGCGTTCCCTTCTAAAAGTGACGTGCTGCACTGGCATACAATTATAGTGGAAAGTAGGCAAGTGTTCTTGCACCAATTTGGATGGGTGTACGTAGGCTGTCAAAGGGCCGGGCCGGGCTGGGCCGAGGGTTGTCCCGTCCGTACCCAACCGTTATTTTATGTAGGCCAAGGCCTGGGCAGACCAAAGCCCTTGGAGGGATCACTAAGAAAAATGTTTGGAGAATAGAGGCTGTTTCTAAAATCTCTTTTTTATTGGACAAAGTCATACATGTGGTTTTGTTTATTTTTTCAAAGAAGGAAAATGGTTAAAAAGTGTCTTATCTCACACCTTTCATAGGAATTCCCATGTACTAGATGATTCCAATTTAAGGGTTTTTTTTTTTTTTTTTCTTTTTCTTTCTTTCTTTTTTTTTTTTTTCCCTCTTTCTGCCCTCTTTACTTTGTGCAGCAAAGTCGTATCTTTGAGAAATTTAAATAATTTACGCTCACTTGCTTTTTATGAATTGACATTATTTTCAATTTAACACTGATCTGACTATTACTCTTCGAATTTCAGCCACAAAAATAAATGCACTTAAAAGATCACTATTAGTTTAGACTTTAAAATTTAGGGAGTTAATAGTTATAATTATCTAATTAAAATGATATTTGGATCATTCCATATCCTCAAAGTTCTCTGATATCTTCAAAGTTCTTTGCACGTACACACTACCTTTATAAATTGGTTGGCATCTCAAGTCACTCCACATAGGAAAAATTATATTCTTATTACCAGGAGTGCACCCTTTTGTACTGACAAAAATATAAAAAGCCTAAATATGAATCAATAAAACTAGAAAAAAGATATCAGAAGCAACCGTGCGATATTTATTGCGTATGCATTAGGTCCATATAATACAGAACTTAGATAATTAAGTAGAGATGAAATGAACCAAGTATGTGTGTGTATGTGGGTTTTAAGATGTTTTGTAATAGGCATGGGGAAATGAGATTTCCTTCATATCCTCATTTTTTTGTGTTAAGTGACTATTACAAAGGCATTTTAGTATATATGTACATATATAAATATATATTATAGAAAATAAAACGAATAGGAGGGCAAGGCCAGGGCAGGGCTGGGCCTATTATATCCAGGCCTGACCCTTTAAATTTCGGGGCTTGCAAAAAACCGTCCAAGCCTGACCCTTAGGCTTTTTCTTAGAAACAAAAGTTCTTATTTTAAGGGCATTTTGAGGGCCAGCTGGCCCCCCTTGTTTAAGGGTCAAATTGATAGGCCTAAGTCTGGGTAAAGAAATTGGTCTAGAATAAGAGGAGGATTCAACTTGCTACTTGGAATATACGAACTTTGACAAGCAAGTGCATGGAGTTAGTCTTACAATGAAAAGAAGAAGAGTTAATTAAGCCTGTTTATAGGAAACAAAGTGGAAAAAGGATAAAGCTAAAGAGCTCATTGATGATTACAAACTTTTTTAGAGAGGAAAGAACAGTACTTGAAAAGGAGTAGGAGTCTTGGAGTAGTATTAGATAAGGATTTGAACGAAGGGATTGTGGGGTTAAAGAGATTGGGTGATACACTTACAACAAGTAAACTAGTGTTAGAGGAAGATATATAGGTCATATCATTAGTGCCCATGTATTTGAAGAAGAATTGACGGTGATAAGTGACAAATTTGGGAGGCATTGGATGGTTTAATGTGAGGAATTCCAATTAGTGAAAAGGTTTTCTTTGGTGGGGATTTAAAATGAGCATGTAGAAAAGGATGATAAAGGGCATAAGAGAGTGCATGACGGGTAAGGATATGGAGAAAGGAATGAGTTGGGAGACACTATTTTGGAATTTGCATTGGCATTTGACCTTGTAATAGCAAACACATACTTTGAAAAGACGCTGGAGCATTTAATTATTTATAAAAGTAGAACTAGTAGGAGCTAGATTGACTTTTTTCTACTTGGGAAATATGAATGACTAGCTTGTAAAGGCTATAAGGTTATTCCTGGAGAGAGTTTATCCACACAACATAGGATAGTAATTTTAGATGTATATGTTAGAAGTAGAGAGAGGAGTAGTAAAAGAGAGGTTCCCTAAGACAACATTAAGCATAAAGTGATTGGGGGGTGGGGTGGAATTTAGAAGGAGAAACTACGGTGATGTGGAGCCAAATGACTAATTGTATTAGAAGGTCGCAAAAGAGGTGCGCTTGGAGAGTCAAAAGAGAAAACATGCTGTGATAAAGAAAACCTTGGTGGTGGAGTGTGTGTTGCTATTAAAGGTAGGAAGATAAGAAATTATGAAATGTATAAGAAGGCAAAGAAAGAAGTTAAGAAAGTAGTAAGTAATGTAAAGTCCAAAACATATGATGATCTATATATTAAGTTGGGAACAAGGGAAGGAGAGATATTTTTGAACCTGCAAGAATGAGGGAAAGGAAAAGTAGGTTCTTAGATCATGTTAGATGTATAAAGAGCAATAATCAAAACATTTTAGTGTCATACAATGATATTAGAAAGAGAATGAGAGAATGTTTTTACATACTTTTAAATGAAGATTCTATAGAAGGCTTAGGAATGAAAGAGGATACTTTGTTAGCAGGGCATACTTTTTAGTGCAGAATTAAGGTAGCAAAAGTGAAGAAATCATTGGCACAACATGAATGAAGACAGATCATTCTTGGATAGGAGCCAGGTGACATTTCAATGCTGAATGAAATTTCTTAGGAGAGTGACATTCTTGGATAGGAGCCAGGTGACATTTCATGAAGACAGATCATTGGCTCCTAGCTTTTATTGAATGAAGAAGCTAGGAGCCAGGTGACATTTCAATAAAAGCTTGAAAATGCTTAGGAGAAATTGGATGGGTTTGGTCAACTAGGCTCTTCAATTAGATGTTGAGGACAAAGAAAATGCTAGATGAATGGAATAGAAGTTTTGGAGTTACTACATAAAAGAACAAAGGAGATATACAAAGTTGCACCAATTATCATGAGATTAAATTTATGAGTCACTATATGACACTATGGGAGAGAGTAATGGAGGAAAGACTCAACAAAAAGCCAAATTATTTGAAAATCAATTTGGCTTTCGTTCTAAGGAGGTTAATTATGGAACTTATCTTCTCACTTAGATGGTGAAAAACTACCGAGAGAAGAGAAAAAGTCTTCATATATGGATCTAGAGAAAGCTTATGATAGGGTACCTAGAGATTTGATTAGGCAGATTTTAGATAAAATGAGTGCCCCAAGAGATTATATTGATATCATTAAAGACATATATGAAAGAGCGGTAACTAGTGTGAGAACTGAGAACTACCCTTGAAAAACATGTGGGTTTCCAATGACCATAGGTATGCTTCAAGGGGCCAACTTTAAGCCCTTTTCTTTTTGGCACCGATTATGGATGAGTTAACCGCTCATTTTGAAGAGGA
Organism: Camphora micrantha; assembly: GCA_003546025.1. Classification (NCBI taxonomy): domain Eukaryota; kingdom Viridiplantae; phylum Streptophyta; class Magnoliopsida; order Laurales; family Lauraceae; genus Camphora; species Camphora micrantha. The sequence goes on along the minus strand of QPKB01000004.1, from coordinate 52,333,243 downwards.
GGTACCAGTGTATATTATTTGTAGATAATATAGTATTGTGGATGAATTAAGAGATGGCATGAATGAGAAACTTGAGAGATAGCAGTTGACTTTAGAATTGAAATTTCCGTGTGGAGGTGCTAAAAGATTTAACTCTTGTAAGAATTGAAGCTCAAGAATTACCATAGAGAGATTCTTCAGATGCCATTGGCTCTATAAGTAAGAAGGATGGAGAGATTGAGGAATGTCAAATATAGGATAAGAGTTGGATTTTTGAAGTGGAGACTTCTTTTTGGAGTGCTTTATGATTGGCATATTCCAAAAAGATTGAAGGGAAAATTTACAAGATAACGGTTGGCCAGCTTTGACCCATAGAGTAAAATGTTGATCCACGAGGAAACAACAAATGCAAAAACTAATGTAGCGAGAAGAACATGCTGAAGTGGATGTGTGGTAAAATTAAGAAAGATAGAACAAAAATGATTGCTTTCGGGAGCATTTAAGGTAACATCAATAGATGCTAAATTAAGAGAGACTCATTTGAGATGGTTTGGAAATGATGTCCAATGCAGGCCAATAATGACTCTAGTGAGGAAAATTTTTTCTATGCAGGTTGGTGGCCTCTTAAGGAAACGGGGTATGCCAGAGAGGAATAGATAAAAGTAGTAAGGATAGATCTGAAGAAGTGCAACCTATCTGAGGATTTGGGCCATGATAGATCAGAACGGTGAAATAGAATTCATGTAGCTAACCCCAACATAGTTTGGACAAAGCTTTGATGATGGTGATGATTGATGAAATTACACCTAGGTTCCTTTATTACATAAGTATAGAGAAAGAAAGGAGAAAAAGTTACAGAAAAGCCCCTTAACTTCTCACATAAAATATCACTAGTTAGTTCCTTAATTGTGCTTGCCTTCAGTTTTATTGAAAATATCTTTTTCTTTGTTGAAGAGCTAGGTCTCCTATTTAGGTAAACAAGTGGTCTAAAACTGGAAGGGTTTGGATCTTTTGTAGGTGTACCTTGCATGAGATTTGATTTGGCTTCTCTTGATCATAAGGCTTGGTGTGTATATGTATATGAGAGAGCAAGAGCGAGAGAGAGAGAGATATGATAAAATGTCTTTTTTCTTGTTCTATAGCATATTGCTTGGTGTGTATATGTATATGAGAGAGCGAGGGAGAGGGATATGATGAAATGTCTTTTTTCTTGTTCTATAGCATATGGCTTGGAGAGAGAGAGAGAGAGAGAGAGAGAGAGAGAGCGAGCACTCTTGTCTTTTTTCTCGTTCTATAGTATAACTCTTTAAGCTGCAAACCTGTTCGCCGCCATCACCTTCCTAGATTTGGGGTTTTCATGCTGGTAAGTAATATATGTTGCAGGTTTCCAAGGCAAGTTCCCTTATAAGTGGGTGATCCATCATATCCATACATAGAAACCAGCACAGGTAGAAGTGGGTGACTGATGCCTTGAGTTTCCCTTTGTCACTAATGAATGGGATGTGAATTTCCCCTTCTGGAAAGACTGAAATATGGCTGGCCTAGAGATGCACCTTTGACTAAAATAAGGCCTGATACTTTAGTACTTGAGGTTTCATGGTTATGAGTCAGTCTTGGACTACAATGCAAATCACCTTCCATTTTATCTTGCGATAACAAAAGTGGCATCCATTTCTTAGCAAACCCTATGTCTAATGTTAGGACAAAAGCATTATAGAGATAGATTGTCACTTCATTAGAGGAAAAAGTCAGATCTTAAGAGATCAAGCCTCCAACATTTCTACATCTTCTACCAAAAAAAAAAAAAAAAAGAGGTTTCTACGCCAGGAAAAAAAGGTCCAAATTGCCGACATTCTGACTAAGGCGGCTTCTAGTGAAAAGCAGAAGCAAGATGTTTTGAGCCAAGCTTTTGATGCACATGGAGACATCTCAACTTAAGGGAGAGTCTTCAATGGTCCTTTGTTCTTTTTTCTTTGGTGTCATTTTATATTGTGCCTCAGTCTTTTCTCAAAGTTATTGGTTAAGATGACGACGACATATGTATGTGTGTATATTTTGTGTCTATTCATGTGTATATATGGTTGTGGTGATTTATGTAATATGTATGTATTGGATCGTATTAATTGTGTTGGATGTTTAGTAAAACTTTTGAAGGAGATTATTTTATTTGTTTGGTTTTGGCAGTATGAGTTACTCGATGAAATGATGGATTTCGGTTACCCCCAGTATACTGAAGCAAAAATTCTTAGTGAGTTTATTAAGACCGATGCATACAGGATGGAAGTCACCCAAAGGCCGCCGATGGCTGTTACAAATGCAGTGTCATGGCGTAGTGAGGGGATTCGTTACAAGAAAAATGAAGTAAGCTACTCTCTATTAATTTCATGGTATTTACATTTTCTTCTATCTGGTGCCTTAGGAAATCTCCTTTCACTTTTCAGGTGTTCTTGGATGTGGTAGAAAGTGTCAATATACTTGTCAACAGTAATGGGCAAATTATTCGCTCAGATGTTGTCGGAGCATTAAAGATGAGAACATATTTGAGGTGCTATATTTTTTCTAAAATTTTCTCCACTTTTCTAGCCCTTTTAGAACTTCATGAGGTGAAATGTAGCTTAATATGCTTGCCATTATTTAGAGAAAATGATGAAAGAACTAGTAAAGATCATCATTCATGCTGAGAAAGTGACACATGACATCTTTCAGTGATTTTTTGTTCTTTAGCAAGCATCTTGGGCCATTTTGGATGCACTTTGTCAACCAGTGCAGTCCACATAAATCTTCTTAACCCACCATCTCTACTTTTTTAGCTAACCAATAACTCATTTGTTCTATTCACTAAATGATAAAAAAGTACTATTTATGAAAATGTTACATGAACTGCAGTAACCATGCAGAGTGCTACTGGTCTATGATCACATAAAACTGTGATCATATGTTTAATCTCCCCCATTTTTGTAGCTTTACTTGTGGAGTTATTTGCCTATGAAAAGATGTGATCCATTCATCCTCCATGATGTCTGAGAGTTCTTTCTTGTGGTCATCTCCAGTGCAATATAATTGGGTATCCTGAAAACAAGGGCCTCTTGATACCCCCAATTAAAATGATTTGTATTGTATCAGAGATTTATTACCATGTAAATGGTGATCGTGGCCCCTCCCTTGAATGAACTACTAGTTTGAAAACATGCTAGTTTGCTTGGATTAAAGCTTCTGGACTGCATCTGGCCTTCTTCTATTGTCCAAAGCAAGAACCATGACCAACCTGAAGTTCGATGGAATTTGACAATATTGACCAGGCCACCAGGTGGTTGATTCTTGTTATTATCTTTTTCGTTTTTCTAAAATGCAAAATGATATTTACTGTAATAAAATCGACACATTTAAAAAACAAGAATCAGAACAAATTTATGGATTGTAGTACCAGAACTTGCTCAAAATAACCTTTCAAAAAAAATAAAAAAATAATAATAAATAAAAATAAAAACAACTTGCTACAAAATAGGTAGACAAGAACTCTTTTTAGTGCCTTCATGGGAACAGTGTCTTCCTTGCCATTGGCTTCTCTTGGAACCTGAAAAAAGAAATATTGATTCAAGACATTTAAGAAGTGAGGGAGAATTAGTCAAAATTGGTCAAGCTATCAATCATTTATTCTTTGATTTTTATCCTTCAATTTAGGCCAGTTTTCATTGTGAGGCAACATGAGGACACGGAAATTCCATCAATCCAAAAGCCTATTGAGTAATATTTCAAAGAAGGCTCTAAATTGCATATGTGAAGAAGCAAGATATCACTGAGATTTACATGTGTATTGTTAAAATTCATCTACTAAGAATTCTTCTTGCTATATAATGACTGCCAAAAATGGATGGATTGTGGGGAGGAGCTTGTATTGAAGTCATTGTTCAAAGTTGTGGTTGACCTTGAAGAAACGATATGACATGGTGTTATGTTGCCATCCGCCGTGGCATGGTTTTTTTCGACCACACAAAAATTTGAAAAAACAAAATCCAAAAAATTTAGAATATTGGAAAAAGCTTGAAAACAATTTTTTCCCATTAGTACACACTACAAACTAAAATATTGGTTCCCTTATGTCAGAACACCCCATATTTGCTGTTTTATAAAAAACTATTCAAAGTTTGTTCAAATTTAGTGATAGATTTACACGTATATATATATTTAAAGTACTAGAGATATCATAAATTAGTACGATTGAACCTAAGTAATTAGTTTAGTACTCAAATATCAAGTAAGTCGTGGCTTACAAACATGTTGCTAACAAGTTAAGACAGTAAACTTTATTGAAAACTAAATAACATTAACATTAAGAGGGAGCAATGGGAGAACCTAGATCTTAGAGAAACTAAAATTTAGGCTCTCAGACCTAAAAAAAGCCTAAATTTTCAAAACCAAGATTTCTAGATCTAGGCTGAAAATAGAGGAGCTAAGAGTAGCATTCTACAGCCAAATCTAGCTCAATGCGAGGCCTTGATTGCATTTATTTTACTTTTTATAGAATAATTTATAAATTGGATAAAAATCATGAAAATTTCGAACAAATAAAAAAAAGTTGCTCAAGACTTTGAAGATATGAAAAAAAAAAAAAAAAAAAAAAAAAAAAAAAATTCTAGATCCTACATTTTCCATCATTTCTAATCCATTTTGATTAAGAAACTTAGAAAAAAAAAAGGAAAATAAACTCAGAATGATTACCTCATTTGGCTGAGTAATTGAGTTCTTCAGTTTTCTGGTGATGAAATCAACTCAAATCTTGAGATTTCAATGAGAAATGGTGAAAAAAGGTTGGAAAGATGAATCCGGGTCTTTATCTACCTAGACTGAGATTGATGTGAAAAAAAAAAAAAAAAAAAAAAAGAAGAAGGAAAGGAAGGGTTTTTAGTGTTTCTCAGCCAATATCAAACTATCTGCTGCAATATTGGTCTCGATCAATATTTCAAAATATTGTCCGAGATAGACTGATATTTTGCGGCCCCTTACCCGCGAGTCTGATGCACATCAAATATCAGTTTGGTATGGGCTGATAGTCGTATGTATCGCCTGATATTTTAATCCATTATTGTAATAGGAGGAAGGAGAAGCTTTTTATGTCTTTATGGGAAGAGTTAGTCACTCATTTTGTGGATAACCTTTGGACAATCACACGAGAATTGGATTAGGTCCACTTTCTTGTGGTTCTCTATTGAGAGACGTGGTCATCCCAAGATTAATAAGAATGGTGCTGTTTCAAGTTTCAACATCATGTGCTATTGTCACATGGAGAAAGAAGCATTGAAGGTCATTCTTGGCATGCTAGAGAACCAAGGTGGTTTGGGGCTAAGGGCTATGAAAGCCATGAATCAAGCTCTTCTTGGCAAATGGCCATGGAGGTTAGGAGATGCCACAGAAGCTCTATGGAAGGAGGTATAGGATCTAAATTCTAAATGCAACATTTTTCACCACTGGATTAGAATTGGCAAATTTGGAGGCTGTCATTCTAGAATTTGGAGGGGCATCATGTCTACCCATGATCCATTCCCCGAGCGAATTTTGTCCAAATAGGGGCTTGAAGATGGATAACCTATGGAAAAAGGCAAACACTAGTAGTCAATGCTTGCCCTACGTGTCTAAGAGCAAATAATGTTGGTTTGAGATCTTTTTCTCTAGTGCTCCTATGCTTCGCCGGTGTGGCATGTTGTTGTTTCCTGGTTTGAGTGATAAGAGTGTTCCCCAACCTGATTGATCTCTTCTTTCCTTTAAAATAGTGTTTCTAGGGGGATTGTGGACCATATGAGAAGAAAGGAATAAATGATGCTTTGAATGGAAAAAGGCAACAATAGTTGCCGATGCTTGCCCTATGTGTCTAAGAGCAAAATATATAGTTTGACATCTTTTTCTCTAGTGCTTCGATGCTTCGTCGGTGTGGCATGTTGTTTCCTGGTTTGAGTGTGACAATGTTCCCCAACCTGATTGATCTCTTCTTTCCTTTAAAATAGTGTTTCTAGGGGGATTGTGGACCATATGGGAAGAAAGGAATAGATGATGCTTTGATGGTAAATCTCTCAGGCCAGTTCCTCTGGCAGCAAGCCTACATCACTTTATTATTGGTTGCATGGTTGTCTTAAATTTTTTCGGTAGATTTATTGTCAGTTATGGATAAAAAAATCGGACTTGGGACCTGACTCGGTCAGGGCGGAGTTCAAGTCGGGGCAGCCCCAAATAAAAGCTCAGAAAAACTTAAATTTTGAAAAAATAAGAAAAAAAATGTAAAGGATCCCAAGTTATTAAAATTTGGCTCATAGTTATAAAATTTTCATATGATGTTTTGCATCGAACCCTGTTTGATTAGCACCTTATGAATGTTTCTCACTTCTGTTCCATTCCAGTTGCAGTGCACACTGTTCAATTCAGAATCCCAAACTAGAGCCAATAACCCTCTTGCTCCTTTTTTTTTTTCTTCTAAAAATGGCGATTGAGTTACTATATTAAGGAAAATGTATTAAAAATGGCTAGTGTAATTAGGCTTTATATGGTTGGCCAAGTCCGTCACTGTGCGGATTCAGGCGATTCAACGGAGTCGCATGGGATTTGACTAAGTCCCTTGAGTTGGGTTTGAGTCATGGATTAAAAATCTGCCGGAATCAGCCTTAAACAAGTTGGATCCTATAGGGCTCGGTTGAGTCCTATTTGACTTAGCCATGCGACTCGACTGAGTCCCATAGGAATTTGCTGGCCAGTTTTATTTTAAATTGGGGCTTTGCCCAACTCAACTCGGACTTGGCCCTGACCGAGTTGGATCCTGATATCGAGTTTTTTTCCCTTGGTCTGAGTCACAATGGACCTGACTCGGTAGGGCTAAGTCCAAGTCGACTCGGACACTGTCAAATTTTTAAACCTTCTTGTTAGTTGCCTTCATCAGGGCTAGAAAGAAGTTTGGGAAGATTCTTTGCCTGGGCAAGAAGCCATTAATAGATAGAGCCATCCCAAAGGGGTGATGAAGTTGAATTTTGATGATATCGTTTTGGGTAATCCTAGCAGGGAAAGGGTTGGCAGCTATGATGCACAGATAGTTCAAAATGGGCAATGTATCATGTCGTATTGTATCCAATTATTTCTTCTTCTTCTTTTTTTGTGTAAATCCGTGTCCCTGCCATGTTCATGGCATGTTGTGCTGTATGCATGCTGTATCTTGGCATCATAGGTTGGGTAGAAATATGAGTGTCCCAAAGGGTGTCACCTTGTTTTCTATTCTCAGGCGCTGTGGGTTTTTCTTCAGTAGAAGATGCATAGATGAACAGAGTCCTAGTAGGTTAGGGGGAGGTTATGAAGATGAACCCTTCTCAGAAATTGTAGAAGGGGACTCTGGTGTGTGCTTATCTGTTGGCTGAATTGTCAGCCTTTGTTCCCTAGTGGCAGTTGATTGTGGTTGAGGACATTTAGAATTTGAAAAGTGGCTTGCAGGTATCCTTTGCCCACATTTTAAGGTCTTCAATCGAAGGCTGATGCTTTAGCTGAAGGGGTCTCGAGATTTCATATCCTTTTTATGTAGCAGCCTCATCTTCTTTTCAAAGTTCCCTACCATATTTTCAAAGAGGAAGTGGTTTTTCAAGATATCAAAACTCTGTTTGGGGGTTGATATGAGGACCATTAAGAAGGAATTCCTTGAATTAGTTGGCAATTCAGAGCCATGAATGCTTTGAGGAGTCCATGGTCAGTGGTAGTTTTCAGTAACATCTTTTCAGTTTATGTAAGGTGACAGGTGTGATCAAGTGGTCCCATGTATAAGGGCTACATTAGACCTTAATTACGATATCAATGGACCATTGATTACCCAGTACCTGAAGGTTCCAACCCAAAAAGTTTGGTTATGGTCGATTGATAATCAAGTTAGTGTCCAGTGTGTCAATACTTGAATGTCCGGTTAACCCAAGTGATAACCATGCAATGCCTAGATACGTCATGGATCTGGTAAGGACATGGATTTTACATATAAAAAAGTGAAGTATTGGATATGATACGACATGATACTTTGCCTATTTTGTAGTATCCAGGCATCATAGGTGATATGTATATAATACTATCATCATCAACCAATCAAAACCGTGTCCCAACCATGATGAAAATATACGTTGCGGCCGATATATATCGGCCGTCACACCCCGTAGCGCCCGTAGCGGCTGATACGCACCGATACGTTACGTATTGGCCGCTACAAACAATCAATTAAGAAAAAAAAAAAAAAAAAAAAAAACCTCTGTTGGCTTCAGGAGATGAGAGAAGTATGAATAAGGGGAAAAGAAAAGGGACAGCAGCTGTAGAAACATATTTGGAGCAGCATCATGGCAGCAGCAGAGCACCCATGACCAGCAGCAGAGCACCATCATCACTCAGCAGCAGCGGCACAGCGCAGCAGCAGCAACACCAACACCACCACCAGCAGCCAAGCACCAATGACAGCATCACTGCCAGGAGCATTATCTCCCTCTTCTCTTCTTCTCTCATTTTTTTTTCTTTCCTTCTCTTTTCTTCCCCTCTTACTCTGTCTTTCTCGAGCCTTGTTTTTTTCTCTTTCTTTCCCTTATACTTCTTGAGCCTGCTGTTTTGGGCAAAGAATAGGGCATTAAGAGCCCTCTTGTTTTTTTCTTTTCCTATAATCTTGAGCCTGCTGTTTTTGGAAAAGAATTAGGACATTAAAAGCCCTCTTTGGGTCCCTCCAATATTTTCTTAGTAGGGTAACTATGGGCCCCACATTGGGCTCACCTTATGAAAGATATAAATAAAGATTAAAAATGGGCCCCATAGTGCCCACCTTATAAAGTTATAGATAAAAATCAATGGCCCCCTTTGGTATTAAATAGAAAAAATCATGCTTAGCCAAATTAATAAAAATTAGGGGCTTAGCCAAATTTTACTCTAATTAGAAATAGAGCTCAATCCAAATTTTACTCTAACCGGAATATAGAGACATAGCCAACTTCACACTAATTGAAATAAGTCCTACACTATTTCACACTAATTGAAGAAAGGCTTTAGCAAAATTTTACTCTAATGAAAATAGGACTCAACGTAAAATTATCCTTTTTAATAGGCAAATAGGACCCTGACCAAATTACTCTCTAATAGGGAAAAAGTGGCTCAACCTAAGGCCCTAATCAAATATTTTTTAACAGAAAAATTTATAAACTATATAATATATACATTCAAAAATAGAAATTCAGAATAAGAAAGTGATATTCGAAGCAACAATGGTGGTCGTGGAAGAGTTCTTATGACATGTGTTGATTACAAACACGAATTTACTGGGAAAAACAAAATAATCATTACTACTATTTTCTATTCAGACAGCGATGCAGTAGACCTCCATAATGAGGGGCACCGTTATTGGCCCTTCTTTTCTTATTAATTTTGCAAAGAACCACATTTTCTTTCAATTTACCAATTTTCTGGATTTTCTGAAATTTTTCAGATTTTTTGGGCGATTTTTTCAAATTGCACTGCTATGCCGCTACTCCATGTAGCGTTTGCGGGGGATCCTAATCGCTATTTTCATCCTTGCGTTCCCAACTATGTTTTGTACAACAATTGACTAAAAGCTACTAAATATTATATAAATATTTATTAATAAATAAGAATATTATTTTGTACAACAATTGACTTATAACGACATGCAACTAAGGTTTTAAATTCTGATGTGGTCGAGACTAGTATGAGTTGGTGGCTTGGTGCTGCCCATGCCAGTCCGTGTTGGCAGAGTCATACTTGTGTGGGTGTACTGTACCGTTCTTTTTAAAAAGAAAAAATAGTCATCCTCCAATCCCCTTGTCACGCCCCCAAAATTGAAACCGGGGTTATACGTGAGATTAGGGCCAATTAAAAATTTTCTAACGTCAATCAAATGCAACCTTGGCCCCAATCATTGTTCCCATAAGATCGAAAGTCCGCGTGAGTATAAATACTTTCCTGGTAACCATAAAAACAGCGGAACCACTCATTAACATTAAACGAATCAGGTGACAATCATAACATTTCAGGAGTATGCCACATTCTTTCTTTTCTATAGTAAGTTAGCAAAAAGAAACAAGATATATTATTAAGACTTCTAATAAAACCTAAGCCAAAGAGAAAATACAACTAACCAAAGTATGAAGGCCATTGGTCTGCTGCTCCGACGACAATATCATCGACACACAACTCCGTACCTCACCATCAGGCTAAACTGCTGAAGTGACGCCTCCACTCTCCCAAGGTAGTGTACCCCAGTAACCTATGCACCAAGTGCAACATCAAGACACGAATCGGTCGGCAGGTAAGATACTAAATATAAAACATCAACAGATATGCAGAACGAATCAGAGTAACGAGGTAGCCAAATCATAGGGAAATGACATCGCATTTGAATAATATCAAACTATCAAATAGGCGATCCACATCTTGTTTCCAACGCACACGTCCATGGTGAGCGTCAAAAACCCGGTGTTCCATAACAACAATTTCAACGCACCCACATCCATTAGAGTGAGCGTCCAAAACCTAATCTGTACTAATAACCAATAACAATTCCAACGCGACCACGCCGTCCATGAGTGAGCGTCAGAACCTAATGTACAATAACAATAACAATTACGCACCCACGTCTTGTGCTCATGTGTACAATCAATACCATTCGACGCACTCCGTGAGTGAGCGTCTGAACTACCAATAACAATAACTTCCGACGCACCACGCTATGAGTGAGCGTCAGGGAATCACTCAATACATAGTCATTGTGGCTGGGTCCGTGGGCCAATCTTGCCTTCAAGGCTATATGAATCGTCCACAATAGTCAGAGTCCAAAAATGGTAGCCAAAGTTCCATCTAGTCCATCTAAAATAGGGTTAAAAAGGCCTGTTCAAAAGCACGCACAGTTGGCCGGTCGATCGGAAGGTGTAACAAATGGAGTGCACCGCGTCTGTTTTTCTCGGGCTCCAGGAGCCTGATTGTGTATGGCTGGTCGACCCGATCCCCTTGGCCGGTCAACCGCATACACTACAGTACAGACCTCAGTTCTGTAACTGAAGTTGAAAATGGTGGAACCCTTTTCTAAGAATCCAGAACATATAATCAGTCAATATATGAAGCGGGACTTCAGCGCTTCCATTCTAATCCTACAAACAAAAGAACAGGGCCTTGCCCTCTCTCCATACATCATACCCTGCTCTCATCAAGACCTGCATCTAATATCCATCTAACCAAATCTAACCATCCAATTAAAAATCCATTAATTAAACAATTAACATTAATTATCATGTTTTCCAAAATCAAAGGTATCAATTGAGCATCATGGTCATCTTAATCTCAGTCAATCATCAAATCAAAGACGAGACAACATATCTCGGAGCCATATAATAAATATCTACTTGCCTTTTGGTCTAAATTGCACCAAAATTCCACAGCAATCCTAAGCGCTCCATAGCCCAACAAACGTGAACGCTAAGGGTGTGAATGTAGTCAAAATAAAAACTAAATTAAACTAAAACCAAAAGAAGGGAAGCTCTAAGCTTATCTAACACCCACTACTACACCCAAAATGGCACTTTGAACCTCAATGGCCAGGGATAAGAGGGCTTACAAAACAATGAGGGAATGGCAGTCGGTGGGCTTGAAATTGAGGAGGAGACTGCTTGCGGGGTCCACGCAAAGTATGATGCGTTGATGAGTCGGAGTGTTGTGGGGGCCCACTTGATTTGTGGTCCACTAGTTAGGTGTGCCCATTGACAGAAAATGTAAAATACAGAATGGAAGAAAGAAATAAAGAAAGAAAGAAATGGTGAGATGGGTGAGGAAAGTCAACGTTGGAGTGAGTGGAGTGAGGTGAGAGATGAGATGAGAAAAATGAGATGAGAGAAAATGAAATAAAGAAATGGGTATGGGTTATTCGTTGGCTGGCTGGGAGGTGAGTGAAGAAGAGAGAAAGAAAGAAAGGAAGAGAGAGAAACAGAGAATGGGATGGATGAGTGGGTGCTGATCCACGTTGACAGCAGGGAGGAAAAACAGGGAAATAAAGAGATGGAAAGGGAAAAATGGGGAAGAAAAAGAGAGAAGGAAATGGATGGGGAGGTAGTGTGCTTGGAAGAGGGAGAGAGAGAGAGATGAATGGAGAGAGATGAAGAAAAGATATGGCCTGCTGTGGTGGTGATGATCGCCGGTGTGCAAGGAGTCCGGCGGCAGCGAGGAGAGTGAGGTGAGGGAGAGCGAACGCGAGGGATGAGAGGAAAGAGGGAGGGGCTGCTGGGAAGAAATGAGGGAGATGGAATGAGATGGGAGGGGTGGGTTTTGACCTAAGTAAAGGAAAGGGGAAATGGGTGGGGGGTCGCACGTGGGATAAGGGGGTGGGGTATGATGTGGGTGAGGTGGGGTCCACATGGGATGAGATGGGAATTAATAAAATGGGCTTGGATGGGTACGGGTCAAGTCAGGTTTTGGGTCGGGTTCGAGGGTTCGGATTGAAATGCAACAGAAGGATAAAGTCCTGGAAATTAGGTAATCTACCCGATGGTGCCAAAATCACGAAAAGCGGAAAAATACTAGAAAGCCCTCGGAACTTTCTGAAAATAGCGACACACACCCCTACTATACCCAAACGGGCTCGGGTCTCAACCCAACTTCGCACGCGCGATCCTAAAGATTAATCGGACCTATTTGGCTTATAAACGAGCTTAATTAGCTAAAAGCACAATTAACTAGACTAATTACAACCTTGGAATTTCGGGATGTTACATCTCATTGAGAGATTGACCGGAAAGAATTGGTTCCCTCTCATTGTGGTGGTGTTTTGGTGAGGATAAGTGAGGTCTATGGAGAAGGGTGATTGTATCAAAACATGGGTTTGGGCTCTGAGTTGGATTCCTTGTTGAGGTTTTTCAGAACAAGTTGTCAGGCCTGTGGGGGTCAATTAGTATGGTAGGTGATGAGTCGAGTTTGGTAGGGTTAGTTTTAAAGAATTGGGTGAGGTGTAGGGCAGGGGTAGCAGTGATGCAGCCCAAATGCATCAAAAATGGGTTCACAACCAGCCAAACCCATAAGGCCTAACCATAGTGGGCCAGCCCATTGGGCCAAGCCCATGGATGACTGATCCATTGGCTAAGCCCTGATCAATTAGCTGCACT